>APFE030069673.1:46914-89673 GCA_000404065.3 Pinus taeda | reverse complement strand
CTCAATGAGAAATAAGATTTAAAGTTTAGAGTCCAAATATTACTAAGGGCTAATAATATTTGATTGTTTCTATTTTTACCTGACAGTCTAAAAATAGACTCTGATCACACCGCTGTGATCCAAAAAATAGAAGTCCATCTATTTTTCCCAACATGACCAATCATCCATAAACAACATCCTGCAACTCATAGACCATGATCCATATGTCTAAAAATAGACTTTGCCCGAAAACTTGCCTGCGGGACCACTTAGTGAAGGCGACTCCTTTCCACTAAGCTCTAGTAGTCAGTAGCCAGAATGCACTATGCATTGCACAGTTCCAATAGTCAGCTAGTATCCTAGCAGCCCAGATTGTGCCTTGAGAAGTCTTGGAAGTCAGTCTCCCGACCTCCCGGCCGAAATTGTGCAACCTTCATGATCATTCACCCAGGTATGTTGCAAGTCAGTTCTCATGTTCATTTTGGTTTTCGACTGACAGATTGCTTGCTATGAGTGTTTCCATGTCTCCAGGTATCGCAGGTGTTCATCTACCTCTTAGCAGTACAGGTACAATGGTTTCCAAGAGAGCAGAGATGAATACACCATTCAGAGCATGCTTGGGAATGCAGTCGACCTAGTGTCTATGATCTTGCCAACTCACAAAGACATCAAGTTGTTGGTGGACAAGGAAATCAAGCAGCAGCATCACAGCGAGCAGCATCATGAACAATAGTTGAAGGCAACATACCGAATCCAGTGAATGCAGCGAACATGACGAATGTAAGAGGAAGGTTGTTTACAACATAGAGGCAGAGCAAAGTTGCAAGATCAAGCAGATCCACTGATAATGAAAGAAACTTTGGAGACTTAGATTATGAAGTGACGGCGCAACATGAAGATCGTGCGAAGGCAGAAGATGGAACAAAGAAGGAGTTGCATGTGTTGAAGCAGCAACTCAGTAAGAACATGAAGTTTCACAGACAATCCAATGAGTTGCAGCAAGAACGGGAACAATAATGGGCGCAACATGCACTCACAGATGAAACTACGCCAGTACAAGTTAAGGATCCATCCCAACAACTGACCCAGAGCAGACATGGTCAACAGTGTTGTTGATCGCATGCAAGGGATCTAGTAGCGTGCATGTCATTGAGCGCACACATGCAATCCAACCCATTCAACACACTCACTAATGCGAAGAAAAGAAGCAAATCCAAATGGTGTTGAACATGTACTTTGGCAAGTTGATGCGCATGACAACCAAAACACACTTGAATATCAGCACAGACAGTATGCATCAATGTGTTGATAGTTCAACCGTACCTAAGAAGACTGTGTGCATGTTAGTAGACGAGTTGAATGAAGGGGCCAAACCAATGCATCAATTGCAATGAAGGCAAGAGTTCACTTCAGAAAGATGCAACCATGAGATACATGTACACCATCACATACAAACAAGCTTGGCATCAGCTCAACAACTTCACTATCATAAGCATGTCAAAGGGTTGGTCTCACCACAGCGGACTGAGTGTCAGTGATGTCTTACAAGGCTTGCTCAAGCCATGTTGTCTCACATGAGCACATGTGCATTATAATGTTGAGTCATGTCAAGTGTAAGTCGAGTGTCAATAGTTGGATGTAACAGTCATAGAGTAGGTGAAGAGTCATGAGGGTAGTTGAATTGTCACAAAGGGGAATGTCAAGGGTCACCCCGCCCTTTGCTATAAATATTCCCTCATAACTCATTGTAGAGCCTTTTGGCAGCCAAGCTTCTACTAAGACTATTTTGAAGAAGGCTTTGATAGTATTGTAATGCGCCTTGGCTTCTCTACTGCACGGAGCTAGTACATCTCTTTGGAGGAGCAGGCAGTTGTGGTTGTAACATTCCACTACTGGGGCTAGCAGGTTTGCATGGATGTATTGTATGATTATGACTTACACTTATTTATATAATAAGAGGCAACACATCTTCATGCATATGTTGTTATTGTAGTTGGACTGCTCTGGTTGCCTTAATGATATATGTTGTTTAACTTACGTACTTGTGTTTGAACTAATTCACATGCAATTATATGAATCTCGTTGTTAAAATTTTGATATGTTGTTAATGATGTCACCATCCATGTTGACTGCTCTGTCGGACATCAAATAGACCTTTCACTTGAACCTTTCTATAACAACCGTCACACTTGTCTCAGACTGATCCGTGAGTGTTGTATGTGTTATCTTACCTTGTATGATGTGACTGCCGCATCTGAGTGGACTGATCTATGAGTGTTGTACGTGTTATCTTACCTTGTATGATGTGACTGTCGCATCTGAGTGGACTGCTCCGCCAGAAGTTGTGCATGTCCTTTGTGTTGTGTGTTCATAGCCGAGTTGGGACTGATCCCTTTCAACCTAGAACTCACATTCACCTCCTTCCCCCTTCGAAGAGTTGGAACCTCTCATACACCTTCCTTGACTCACTGCATCAGTCACACCCTTGCTGCTGACAGAGTTATTCTACTTGCCTTTGTGCGACACCGCGGTCAAGGCATTACCTTACAACCCACTGCTGGGACTCCTACACCAAACAATCTGAGGTCTAATTGGGACTTCTTACCGGGGAGATCCCCTTGACATGTTGGCGGGTCTAGCATCGTCAACAAGTTCACATGAACACCTTGCTCATTAATAATGTAGCCTAGGTATTGGACCTTGTTCACGCAGAAGGAGAATTTTTCCAAGTTAGCACATAGCTTGTGTTGTCGTAGACTGTGAAGGACTTGTTGAATATGTTGCAAGTGTTCTTCCCAGTTCTAGTTGAAGAAGAAGATAAAATCCAAATATACAACCACAAAAGAATTGGTGAAAGATTGCAAGATATCATCCATCAGCCTCATTAAAATTTTTCTAAGTTTATGCTTTTGTGATGTGGATAGCTTTGAATTGATCCTTTCGGATCCATCACAACTAGATATTTGAGTTGGAATTTGGAGCCAACAAGCGTGTCTCATCATCAAAACAAAGATGTGAAATATGATCAAGATTGGCTAAATAAATAGGTGATTGGCTAAATAAATAGGTGAGAGATGTCATGAAAAGTCAAAAATCAAAACAACAACCAACCAGAAAAATTATTAAAAAATCATAGAAAAATAAAATATAATGACTAATATAATAAAAGATAACCCAATATTAATTTAATAATTAAATAATATAAAATAAGATCAAATTAATAAATAATATAAAGAATTAAATAAATAAACCTATACTATTCATAATATTAAGAAAAAAATAAAAAAATAAAATTATATATTTATTATTTAATAATAAAATTTTAAGAATATATATATATATATATATGTAAAAAAATCTATTTTAAAACCAAAGTTTATTAAAAAAAAAAATATATATTTATTCATAATATTATAATAATTATATAATATCTTCATTATACATAATAAAAATAAAAAATAATAAAAGAAATATATTAACCATAAAAATAAGTAAACATATATATAAATCAATATAAAATAGCTTAAAGTTATTATATATAGAAATCTTATATATGTTAATATTATAAAAGTTGTATATTATAATAATTATAAAATGTATTAAAGGATAACATTCTTAAAATCGTAAAGTCAACCAATAAATATTTTAAACAAACATAAATTCAATTGGAGAAGGAACTATAAAGTTATGGGAGATAAATAAAAAATAAAAATATATAAAATTTTAATTAGATAATAATATTAAATTATTTAAAAAAAAAGAGTAGGCTAAAATTTGTAGGAATAGGATGTAGAAATTTCTTGTAGATTCAAATTGCTAATTGTAATATGCTAAAACAATAGATTTGAATCTACTCTACTCATCAGCGGAAACAATTAAATGGTCACAAAATTACAAAGCATACAAGAGAAAGAATTCATTTAACACATTACACAATAATTTCCTAGGGAAAACCACAACTAAAAACCCTTGCTATCTATATATTTCATCAGTCATAAAATATGAGAAGATTACAATGCTTTGCTCAAGCTTGAGCAACCTCTGGACTATCTCTATCTATCTCACTTCTTCCTAGACAAGCCCAGGTTAATACTTAACCAATTTCTCACTTTTCCAAGTCCCTATTTCCTTGCGTTGTCCAATGAGGAATTAGGCCCCTATTTAATAGGAATTTTCCTCCATTGGATTGTGCAGTTCCTTTAGGCTCTTCCCCTTACAACATGCATCATCTGTACAATTCAGATAATTATACAACTGATAGTACATTTCTTTTGAACTCCAAACTCAACTGGGTAACTCATATTTTGTGCATTCATGAGTTAATTTAGGTTGATTGGTCATTTAATTGGTTAAACACTGAAGTAGCACCCCACCACTAGAACTCCAACTAGTTCCTCCAATAGTTGGAACTCGTTTAACTAACCATAACTCAATTTAACTGAATTAAATTGCTACAATTGAAAGTAACTCAACCTATGCTCCTAAAATTTAAGAATCACTATACAAAACCCAATTTCATGGCCACAACTCGAATTAACTAAGCTAACTGAGTGATAGGAACTATTTCAACTTTTAACTCAATTAACTCATTCAAGTTGTCTAATGATGTGGAATTTCGATTTTATCCTAATTTAATTCAAGGGAAAATTAATTCAAGATTTTCTTGTTTTATTTTCAACATTCCATCTTAACAAGAAAGAGATTCACATGTAACCCAATTCAACACCTCTATGATGTATTGCATGAAACACCTCTCACTATTGTTGTTGCTAATGCAACATATGCAATTGAGAATAAAAATAATCATTGAATCAATCTGCAACTATTCACTGGGAAAATTGTGTCTTTGTTGACTCTGCTAATGAGCCTCATGCTCTATTGTTAACTTTGTTATGCACTCCTCAGTATCTAGCTAACATTGATCCTCCTTCTACTGAATAATGTGGGCCCTTGTAGCAAGGTAATGATCCATGAGGCAAAAACACCTCAATGGACCTTGCCCAAATTTATGCACTCCTAGGACTATTTCTTCACATCGCCCCACCTCACACCTAGAGGTATGGTTGCATGTGCTCCCTCTGCCCACTTAGCTTAAACTCTCCTCTTACTAGAGGCCTCTGACTAGTCCTCTTCATCATCATCCTCCTCATCAGCCCAACTTCCAACTGGTTGAGGCTTCTTCTTGAAAGCTAAATCATGATCCCTCTCAACCACATGATCTCTAATCCATGCCTTGCTCCTCAAGGTTGTTCATACATCTTCCTCTAATATGTATAGGCTCTTGATACTAACACTAAATTTCTTGATTTGACATGAACCAAGATGCTTGAGGTATTCCTTCCCATCTCTGAAGACTACCTCATAGCCTTTGTCTCCAATCCTCAATTTCTTCATCGGTTCAAGTTTCTTGGATTCATTTCTATTTCTGAATAGATAATTGAGGTTCTTCCACATAGCAAAGGGAGTCTCTTTTCCATGTAGTTTCAAGACTATGTGGTCTCTCACACCCTCTAGGATTATCCTCTTGGCTCTACCTAGACACTTCTTCTAATCTTCTAGATTCTAAGCATCAGCTGATGCCGGTTTCTGGATAACATTATCAATGAATTCCTTCAACCTATTATCTTTTAGCACTACCTCCATGTTGTCCTTCCAAGCAAAATAATTCGAACTACCATCAAGGGCATACTCAAGTCATAGCGCATAGAAAGCCATCCTGATAGCTTTGAAGAAATGATCATGCAAGTTCGATCCTCCTGCAATAACAAGTTTGAAATCTATGCTCTATTGTGAAACCTTCTCTATAGTGATTCTGACTCTAATACCATGTAGAAATTCCTTGTATATTCAAACTGCTAATTGTAATACTCTAAAACAATAGACTTGAATCTACTCTACTCATCAGTGGAAATAATTAAACGATTGCAAAATTACAAAGCATACAGGAGAAAGAATTCAATCAACACATTACACAATCATTTCCTGGGGACATCCATAGCTAAAAACCCCTGCTATCTATATATTGCATTACTCAGAAAATATGAGAAGATTACAATGCTTTTCTCAAGCCCAAGCAACCTCTGCACTATCTCTATCTATCTCACTGCTTCCTAGACAAGCCCAGGTCAATACTTAACCAATTTCTCTCTTTCCCAAGTCCCTATTTCCTTGTGTTGTTCAATGAGGAATTAGGCCCCTATTTAATAGGAATTTTCCTCCATTGGATTGTGTAGTTCCTTTAGGATCTTCCTCTGACTACGTCCACCATTTGTACAATTCAGATAATTATACACTTGATATTACATTTCCCTTCAACTCCAATCTAAACTGGGTAACCCGAATTTTGTGCATTCATGAGTTAATTTAGGTTGATTGATTAGTTAATTGGTTAAACACTGAAGTTGCACCCCACTACTAGACCTCCAACTAGTTCCTCAAACAGTTGGAACTAGTTTAACTGACCATAAATCAATTTAACTGAATTAAATTGCTACAATTGAGATTAACTCAACCTAGGCTCCTAAAATTTAGGAATCATTGTACACAACTCAATTTCATCGCCCCAACTCGGATTAACTAAGATAACTGAGTGATAACAACTATTTCAACTCAGTTAACTCATTCAAGTTTTCTAGTGATGTGGAATTTCAATTTTCTCCTAATTTAATTCAAGGGAAAATTAAATTAGGATTTTCTTGTTTCATTTTCAACATAGGAGGAAGAAAATTTTGATGTAAAGGTGGGAATCTAATTTTTACTAATTTTTCAACTAACATTTCTGTAATAAATTTGATAGAGTTGCAAGTGCTCAAGAAATTTAATCTAAAATCAAGAGAAACAATTCTACTCTACTGATCTACGGAATGAAATTCACCACAGATGTCTTAAATCCAGAATCATTTCCCTATACAGAGGGGATACATGGATTGAAATCATTTTACTCGAAAAATTTAGAGTGACATTCAAGAAGTCCTGATGATGGATCCCAGTTGGGATTTGAAATGTTAATGTTGACGGAAAATGGTTTTTACTGTGGATTCTTTGGTAATTAAGTCAAAAGATATAAACCCCAGATGTCTTAAATCCATAATCATTTCCTTATATGGAGGGGATACATGGAGTGAAATCATTTTACTCGAAAAATTTAGAGTGACATTCAAGAAGTCCTGTTGATGGATCCCGGTTGGGATTTGAAATGTTAACATTGACAAAAAATGGTTTTTACTGTGGATTCTTCGGTAACTAAGTCAAAAGATATAAACCACAAATGTCTTAAATCCATGAAATTCACAATTTAGAACAACATGCATCGACATGCAATAAGAAAAACCACAAATACACAGGGATTTCTAGGGGAACCCAATTGGGAAAAAACCCTCAAGATTGTTTGCATTAGTCATTGAATTGAGAAATCAATTACGATTGCTAGCTCCAACTCTAAGCTCAACATGCAAAAGAATAATTGTTCTCCTGCTCAATGAACACGCTTTGGCCAACACTTAGCCAAATATTTTCTTACAAAGGACACTATTTCCTTGCACAAATTATGAGGAAATTAGCCCCTATTCTATAGGAATTTCTTCCAAAATTATTGTGCAATTCCCAAGTATTGATCATTGATTACATGCAACACCTGTACACTCAACACTAGTTTACAATTGATGCTACCATGCCTTGAAATATCCACCACGATTGAATAATTTGAATTTTTTGCATGCATGAGCTATTTTTGGTTGATTGATCAGTTAACTGGATGATCTCTAAGTTAGAAATTTGTCCCACTGCACAACTAACCTCCAACTAGTCATATTAACTGTTAGAACTAGTTTAACTGAGTACAATTGGAAATCATTGAAATGCATTGCTATAAATTAGAAATCACACATGCATAATTTAACTCCAATCCCTCTAACTCAAATTTTACTGAGCTAACTAAGTGATAAGAGCCATGTCACCTCAGTTAACTGCCTCCAGGTTGTCTATTGATGTGGAAATTTTTAATTTTCTCAATTTGACCAAGGCTAAGCCAAATTGAGCATTTCGTACTACACTTCTCAACACTCCCTCTTAGAAAGAAAGGGATTATCAACCACCCCTATCCTGCACCTATGGAATTCGAACTTCCCTCTTGACAAAGCCTTTGTCAATATGTCATAATCTTGTTCCTCAGCCAGAATGTATTGTAGCAACATTATCCTCCTCTAGACATAGTCCCATAAATGATGATATCAGATATCTATATACTTGGATCAATCGTGAAATAGTGGATTCTCAGAGAACTTAATGAAACGCTAATTATCACAATAGATCATAGTTGGATCCATCTCTTGACCAAGCATTCCCACAAGTATCTTTCTCATCTAGATCACCTCACATGTTGCTTGACTTGCAGCCATGTATTCAACTTCTGCTGAGTTGAGAGCCACATACCTCTACTTCCTGTTGTACCAAGAAATTTTTGTGGACCCATCACTGAAAATTGCACCTAATGTACTCTTTTGGTCAAATGGACTCCCTACCCAATCTGCATTTGTGAAGTCAGGTAGCTTGACCCCCTCTCTCTGTTTGTACCATAATCCATATTGAGTAGTGCCTCTGAGGTACCATAAAACGTGATTTTCTTCCTTGCAATACAATTTGGTCAACCTAACCATAGTTTGGCTCAGTTATTTGATTGCATAAAACATATTTGGTTGTGTGTTCACAAGATATATTAGTGAACCCACTAGTTGTTGGTAAATGGTACCATCATCCTCTTCATATGAAGTGGCATTCTCCTTCTTCCAATTGGTCGCTAGAGGTGTCTCCATGGGCTTACAATTCTCCATGTGAAATCTCTGCAGTATCTCAGTGGCATACTTACCTTGAGACACAAATGATTCCCCATCACATTTCCATACTTCTAGCCCGAGGAAGTTGTGCATGAGACACATGTCTTTCATCTCAAATTCCCTTGCAAGGTCCTTCTTATAAGAGCTTACCAGCTACTCATCACCTATCAATATTAAATCATCAATATATAAAACAAGGATAAGAAATTTACATTCTACCAAAATATGATAGAGGTTTGCATCTACTTCAAGTATGGTGAATCCCAATCCAGTGAGATACTATCAATCCAAGTGTACCAAACTTAGGGTGCTTGTTTGAGACCGTACAATGCTCGCCTAAGTATTCACACATGAGACTCATGATCAAATGTATCAAAACCTTTTGGTTTCTCTATGTACAATTCCTCCTCAATAACGCCATTGATAAATGTTGTTTTTACATCCATCTGGTGGATCTTCCACCCCATCTGCTCATCCAGTCCAAGCATTGATCTAATGGATGAATACCTTGCTACAGGAGCAAAGGTTTCCAATAGTAAGTTCCCTCAACTTTAGAGAACCATTTGGCCACAAATCTAGCCTTATGCTTTTCTATGCCTTTGTTTTTTGCATCCTTAACTTTGAAGATCCATTTTGAACCCACAACTGATTTTTTTGTCGGTCTTGGGACCACTTCCCAAACACTGTTCTTTATGATGGATTGTATTCTTCCACCCTTGTATCAACCCAAACTGGTTTCTCAACTTCTTCCTAAAAATTAGAGGATGGCTTAGTCTCTACAAGCTCAGTCATTAGAGCCATGTAGCCAGTGTATCTCTGAGGTGACCTCCTTTGTCTATGCAAATTTGAAGGAGCTCCCACATTATCCCTCACATCTTTCACTAGTATTTCAACTTCCCTAGTTCTTTTTCTACCTTCTCTAGATGGTTCTACTTGAGTGGATGTCTTTTCTTTTCCTCCTCTCTACTCCTCCATTTGTGGTTGCTCCACAACTTCCTGAGGCTCCTCCTTTGGAGCTAAAATCTCCTCTTCTGGTGGGATTTGAAGCTCCCTCTCAAGATAGCATATCATTGATTTATCCTGATCAAAATTTACATCCCTTCGCACAAATGTCATTATGAGGGAAGGCAAGTACATGCAATAACTATCTGGAGTTTTGGTGTAACCCACAAAAAATCCCAACTCTGTTGTCGACTTAAGTTTCTTCCTCAAATCTTTGGAGACTTGGTAGTAAACAAAGGCTTCGATTTTTTTGAAATGAGACACATTTGGATTTCTCCTTGAGAAGGCCTCCTCTCATTTAATCATACCAAGAATCCAATGAGGACTCTAATTTTGCAAGTAGATTGTTGTGTTACATGTCTCCACCCACAAATGCAGTGGTGGGCCTTGGTCATGTAGCATATCTCTCGCAGCTCTCACAATTCTTCAATTCTTTCTCTCATGTACCCCATTCTATTGTGGGTTGTAGCAAGCTATTAGTTCTCTTCAAATTCGTTCTTTGGTACAAAATTCCTTGAAGTCATTTGAAACATACTCACCTCCATTGTTATTCATGAGAGCCTTCACCTTTGTTTTGGTCTCTTTCTCAACTAGTCCCTTGAATTCTACAAACTTTGAGAATGTCTCAACCTTCTTCTACATGAAGAAGATCTAGCACTTTCTTTAGAAATCATCAATAAAAATAAAATATTATTTATGTCTAGCAGTGGAGGTTGTTGAGAAGGGTCCACAAACATCAAAGTGGACACTATCCAAGACTACATTTGTTTTTTTGTCTTGATCAGGGAATGTGAATTTTACATACTTCCCCAAGGTACAATCCTTGCAGACATCTCGCTGCTCAATTGATCCTTTAAGGTGGCCAGCGATTATTTGTTGCATGATTTTAAGGGCGCCATGGTGCAAATGACCAAGTATTTTGTGCCAAATTTCACCAACATCTTGACTCTGTGATTTCTCATCCTTACTGCTTAATGTAGCACAATCTTCCACATCAATTTTGTACATGTTCTTCACATGAACCTCGATCTGCTTCACCTGCCTAGTAGCTATGTTTCTTAGAAAATATTTCCCTTTGTCGAAAATAAAATTGTAGCCACAATCTTCCAAAACTGCTACAAAGATGAGGTTCTTCTTTAGGCCTGGTACAAACATGAAATATTTGAGGCAAACAGGGGATCATGACTCCCTCTTAAAGTTTACTGTACTAATTTTGGTAGCATTGTACCTTCTGTCATCCCCAAGCTCAATATGCATTTGGAGAACTTTCTCCTCTAGCTCACTAAAAAACTCGCTACATCTTGTCATGTTGAACGAAGCACCTGAGTTCAAGTACCACACACTCCCCATCACAGTGCTACCCATGCATGTGATCAAGGTGAAGTATAACTCAAAATATGAAGCCAATGCTTCACCTGTTTCTCCTCCTGAGTTCTTCTTGCTAGAATTTTTGTGTGGACACTTTGTAGCATAGTTCTTGAATTCATGACAATTGAAGCATTTTGTTTTGGACAAGTCTTTCTTTTTGCCCCCTTAGCTGTAATCTGGTTTAGTTTGACATTTCTTCCCTTTTCCCTTCTTTCCCTTCCCAACCAATGCAAAATTCTTTTTATCCACTCCCTTGGATGAACCTCCATATCTGGTATTTCTCCTTATTTCTTCTTCTACCAAATCAGACCATAAGCATTCCCAATTTTGTAATGTTTCCCTTCTATTCACAGAGTCTGGAAGTTGTGCCAGGATTTTGGAAGGCCTATAAGAGTTGGGCTCACCAAGTCATCTTCTACAAGATTCAAACCAACCCCTCCAATCTCATCCCGAACTTGTGTAAATCTGGTGAGATATTGCGGAATAGTATAGTTTTTTTGCGTCTTAATGTTTCAAAGTTTGTCTTTCAAGGCCAATTTCTATGGTCACTTCCATTTTCAAATAGTTTTGTTAGTTCCTTTCACATGGAAAATGGTGTCTCTTTTCCATGGATGTTTGAGAAAATGTGGTTTCTCACTCCCTCCAGGATATTCTCCTCATCTTTGCTACATATTTCTTCCATTGGGCTAGGTTTTAGGCATCAACTGATCCTAGTTTTGGTTTTAGGCATCAACTGATCCCAGTTTTGGAATGTCTATCTTGACATAATCCAGCAATCCATTTTCATCAAGCACTGCCTCCATGCGATCCTTCCAAGTAATGAAATTTGAGTTTCCTTACAAGGCATACTCTAATCACGGTCCCTTGAAGGCCACTCTCCCAACACTAAGGAAATCCTACTACACTAAAGTTGAAAATTCGAACCTCCTAAGGAACAACTTCAAAATTCTTGTTCTAATGTGAATCCTGCTCTGATACCATGTAGAAAGTTTGATAGAGTTTCAATTGCTCAAGAAATTTTATCTAAAATCAAGAGACACGATTCTAATCGACTGATATGTCGAATGAAATTCACAATTTAGAACAACAAGCATAGACATGAAATAAGAAAAACCACAAATGCACAGTTATCTCTAGGTGAACCCAACTGGGAAAAACCCCTGAAGCCTATTTTCATTAGTCAATGAATTGAGAAACTGTTACAATTGCTAGCTCTAGCTCTAAGCTCAACCTACAAAATAATAATTGTTCTCCTACTCAATGAACAAGCTCTCGATAACACTTAGCCAAATATTCGCTCACTAGGGCCCCTATTTCCTTGCGCAAATCCTGAGGAAATTAGCCGCTATTCTTTAGGAATTTCCTCCAAAATGATTGCGCAATTCCCAAGGATTGATCACTGATTGCATGCAACACCTGTATACTCAATACTAGTTTACAACTAATGTTACACTTCCTTGGAATCTCCACCACAACTGAGAAATTAGAATTTCTTACATGCGTGATCAATTTTTGGTTGATTGATTAGTTAACTGGATGATCTCTGAGTTAGATTATTGGCCCACTACACAACTGACCTCCAACTAGTTCTATTAATTGTTAGAACTAGTTTAATTGAGTACAACTGGAAATAATTGAACTATATTTCTATAAATTAGCATTCACATATGCATAACTAAACTCCAATCCCTCTAAATTGAATTTATTGAGCTAACTAAGTAACAAGAGCCATATCACCTCAGTTAACTACCTCCAAGTTGTCTGCTGAAGTGGAAATTTCAAATTTTCTCAATTTGACCAAGGGTAAGCCAAATTAAGCCTTTCTTGCTACACTTCTCAATATTTTTTGTTTATATTTCTCATACGTTTCTCAATATTAATGGCCTATCTAAATTTCCTAAGATGGTAGTGACAAATCTTAGCCACAACTCTCGAGTCTTCAATGCAAATGAAGTTTTTAGTCTTCTCCAAATTCTCTACTAAATCTAAGTATGGGACTGACCATGCTTGAAGTCATTTGTGTGCTATTGGATTCTTATTCTAATGGAATAGCCAGTTTAACCAACGTAAGGGGCTCCACATGAACACAAGATCAAGTAGACATATTTCATGCTAGAAGGGTCAACTGGATCCTTGACTAACATAAGGGTAATATGAATAGTTTTCAAAGGTTTGAAGGTGGAAGAAACCTTATTATTTTTTAATATGTGAGCAATCTTATTTTTGGTTCTTTAGATGAAGGGAAGCTAAACACTAGTAGCAACATCATTAGGGCTACTCTTTGGCTTTGAACCGAGACTATATTTTTGGAAGGCTCTGAGGCCTTGGCACATCTTATAGCCATTATTAATAAAATCAAGGAGATGGGTCTTTTCTTCGCCGAGGTGGCTCTCATCATAGACCCTCAAAGCCCAGGTTGTCAAGGTGTTTAACACACCAAATTTTTGGCTTTGATGATGATGGGAATCACAAATTATTTAAACCAAAGGGCATGACCAACCATTCAAAAATACCCTCCTTGGATTTGAAAGTTGTATTCCATACATCAATTGGTTCTATTGGGACTTGGTGGTACACATACTTTAATCAATATTGTTGAAGTACTTGACACCCTTAAGCTAGTTAAGAAGGTTGGAAATATGGGAAATAGAGTATTAGTTCCTGACTAGGATTTTGTTCAGGGACTGATGATCAATGTGAAGTTGTTAGGTCCCTATGAGGAGCCATATTAAAGGATACGTCTAAGTTTAATAGCCATGCCTCATGATCTACCTGTGTACTTAAAGAAGCAAAATACACATCCTTTCCTTCATCTGAGGAGTTTTTTTCTTCTATAAAAGGAACATCATCATATCCATTCTCAACAATTTTGGATTTACAATATTTCTTGTAGTGCCCTTCTTTCTGAATCTTCAACATATGTTTATGAATTTTCCTGGAGGTTTAGATGTTCCTCTAGATTTAGGTCTCCCACTTAAGGACTTATTTATCTTTCTATTATGCGAGCATCCTCTTACAAATGAGGCATTTGTGTTCTAACTTTATTCATCTCCTCTATTAATAAGGACGATACTATATCTTCCAAACTTAAAGTAGTTTCATTACTCCTTAAGGAAATAACCAAAGTATCCCACACATTTGGTAAATATCTCAAAAAAATAATACACTTATCTTCATCTGAAATCTTAATATCAACAAATAATAGCTCACTATAGTCTTGAAGGTGTTTAGATGTTGTGTCACTGAGTCTCCATCCTTCATCTTTAGGTTATATAACTTTTTCCATAAGAACAATTTTTTCACTGAGGACTTAGAATAATACAAAATCCCAACTTTTTCCATAATGTATTTGTTGTAGATTCTCCTAAAACATTCAATACTACTAAATATGAGAGATGCAATTGTAGAATTCTCTTTTTCTTTCAATCCAACATAGTCTAGTTTTTGTTGACATCTTTGTTGGTGCAATATTTTGATCCACAATGATCCAGTAATATTTTTCCACCAACGATTCTTCCATTTTGAGCTTCCAAAACTCAAAACTCTACCCATTTAATTTCTAATTCTCTATCTTTGAACTTCTTTGCATTTCCTTTCACCATAAGAATCATTTTGAAGATCTCCCACTGTAACAAGGTCTACTAGATGTCAGAGCAAAACCCATTACCCACAAAAGTGTCCCCTTTAAGCCATATTTTCTTTGATACAAAATGTAGGTTTTAAATGTGTATGGTTGATTATTGAAAACACATTCTTAATAAAACAAAAATATGTAATGACAAGCACACACATTAACATTTATCTTTTATGCTAGAAACCCAAACCAGGAAAACCAAAAATATTTTTTCTGTCTTGATGGGTGTCGAAATTGACATATTTTTAGCACCTATCCAATACCTTTTTACCACACATTTTTCCATTTCCATTCCATTTCATTGTTCACCCTTTTTTCTCACAAGAACAAATTTTTGATCAAGGAATAATTATCTTTTGATTATGCCATTTTAATGTTTATTCCTATGTATTTAAGGAAGAATCTACCTCTTTGTGCTAACTTGTGGCAAACCGTGAGAAAAATACTTCAGGAAAGTTGTGCAGGTGGAGTTGTTGCAATACTCCTAGTGTTGGTGCAACACCATTGTGTTGTACTAAGACCCTCACATCGGTATAATGCAAGTGATGCAACACCCCTATGCTGCTACAACTTCCAGAGGTTGTTGCAACATCACCACAGCCCACTGTTGAAACACCCTTGTGCTATTGCAAATACCTTCAGAACACTACTATAACACCGTTAGGATCTTGTTATTGCAACATGATGGAACCCAAAATCCTTGCTACAACACATTCGTGGTTGTAATGCTAGTGTTGTAACATGCCCTAAAGCCAATGTTACAACATGCTTTGTTTAGTAATGCATCATGCTCATCTTTCGATGCAACTCACCTGAGGTTTGACGTTTCAACTCACCTAAGGTTTGATGTTGCAAATCACTTGGAAACCATTGCGACAACATTTTGACAGTTAGATGTTAGAAATAATCAATACAACTCTCGAGCAGTTGGAACAACTTACTAGTTCTTCAACCTCTGATTATTGATAGTCGATTACCTAGCAATTTGTATACCCTACAAGGAAAAGTTACAAAGGCTAAGGATTTTCTAGTAGAGAGAGGTTGATCACATCAGGAAACTGACCCATTTTCTACCGGTCACGTAGATGAGAGAGTTAGTGTTGTTTAGTATTTTGTATATTTTTAATAAATCGTCATAACAAAGGGATATAGCGTGAGAATCTAAAGATTTGAATGGTTATCCATCAATTTATTGGATATTTTAAGATAGTAATTAATATGTATAAAAACCTTTTTCTACTCGAGTTGTGAAAAGGGGACGGAAATGATAGTGAAAATCTCTACTTGTAATATGTATTTTGAATTCTTAATATAAGCTTGTGTCTTATTTCCATTTCATTTGTTTCAATGGTGTGGTGATTAATTAGTGTTCTGCTACTCTTATAACCAATGCATTTCTTGAGGAGGTAGCCCCCCCTCCTTATCCAAGTACTAACTATAAGTACATAGATTAGTTTTTAGTATTTTTTTGCATTTTAATTAGCTTAGTAACTCTTTCATTTTCCATTCTTTACAATGTTGCAACTCACTAATCAAACAAGTATAGTACTCCATTTTAACTATTAAGTTGTTTCCAAATAGTCTACTTGTTTACTTTGCTTTACAATAATTGCATTCTTTTTTTGTAATCAGATTCCTTACAATATAATTGTGGTTTGAATCTTCTACATTAGAACTTATGGTTTAATTCCTTTATATTGCAGCTTCCTAGCATTGCATCTCATGTGCATTTTTCTTACAAAATTCAATATCATTGAATCCTTAATAAAGTCACCTCTTTGATGCCTATGTGATTTACTTCTTGCTTGTGTGGTGTGTTCTACATTTTCTGGGGGTTACAACAATAAGTTTCCTAAGCCCACTATGTAGAAGTATGCCATTTCAATCTTGCAAATGTGATTCAATTTTCCTAGTGACTTGTGAAAGAATTTTAATATCTTGCTATGTGACATTCATTAGAATACTTTTGGCTCGAAAGAGTCATCGGGGGGAAGACCCTGGGTTTGGGCACAAGAGGCCAACAATAATTTGTTGTAGTCTAGTACAACGCCGACATTTTCACCTTACCCCAAAGGGCAAGGAGTCTCACTTGAGGCGCACCATGACCAAAAGGGAGAAGGGTTCAACATGGAGTCGAGAAAGTATTAACCGGGTTGCATTCGATCACATGTATGGACACATTAAATATAACACAGAGATAAAAACATACTCGTGATAATCTAAGGACTACTGAGTACATGCAATTGATAAGAAATTCAGAAATTAAAATATTCATCATACACAGGGCCCAGATACATCACAAGTCACAACCAATCTTAGTCGTTCTTTATATTAATCTTACTAGCAAACATTACAACATAACTCGAGTTCCACTACAAACAACTACATGAAATACCCGACTCAGTTCCACAAGTTCGGCTCAACTTCAAGGACCAAGTCTTCTAGGCTCCTGCAACCTCCCCTCTGTCTGCCACAACTGGGGATCCTTTCACCTCCTCTCACAGCCATGATGCTCCTCTCCTTAACCTTGTTAAATATAACCTCGCTTCTTTCCTAGTCTTCTCCTTTTATATCCTTATCTATTACCTAGACTGCCAGTTCTTTCTCAGTTATTCCTCCCCTCAGTTGTTTCTTCACCCTTCTGCCCCCTCGGCTGCCTTTGCCTTCTGTTGCCACCTTGCCACAACTCTTGCGCAACTGCTTGTTCTGCCAACCAACCATTGCTGCCACCCATTTCCTTCTCATCCCTTGGCCAGCCAAAATTGGTCAAAACCTTTTCAAGATTTAAATGAAGGCCCCAACAGGCCCTGACCACAATTCCTTGACTCGTCCCCGAGTCAAGTCGTTTCAACCTCTATCAGTCCTTTTGATACTGCGGGTGGTGGCTGCGCTATTACCTGCGCTGGTTCTGCTCTCCGTTGTGCGGGTGCTTCTTCTGCTTCGATCATTGCTTGCAGAGCGGCATTCTTTTATGTTGCACCTTCTTGCCCTTGAGGTTTCCCCTTTCCAAACAAAGTCTTCAACTCTGAGAAAGAGGTCGTGGTCTGCTGCCTGAACATTGTGTAATTTTGAATCGCTATGTCCCACCGTCCGAGAATTGCATCGACAGCTTGAGTAAACACTTCGGTCGAGTGCGACATCATTTCAGTTGGCTATTGGATTTACAGGTCGCTCAATTTTTTCTTGCTGGAGTCACACACCTCCTTCAGAAGTAACAGCTGCATTCGAACTGGTGGCCGCAGATCCCTGATTATCTTTTTCATCCTTGCAAACTCCTCCTCAATTCCATCAACCTGAGCCTAAAGGGTGTCAATTTGATTGTTGATCTACTGTAGCTGGCTGAGGTTTGTACAATCTTTCGTGCTGGAAAACAAGGTCTGTATTTTCTCTCTGAGGGGGTAAACCAAGTGGTTCTTCACTGCCAGTCTTCCAGACCAGTCATGGACCGTGTTCATCAGGGCGTATTCGTCAGTGAGGGCGTTGACTAAGGCTTACTTATTTGCTTCCAGTTCCCTGACCTTTCCCTTGACCATCCTCGCGTAAATTGCCACTGGATCTTGTAGTGCAAATCTCACCGTCTCCAATTTCCTCTTCATTTCGGCATTGCTAGCTGCCAGGCACGAGTATGTCTCCTAGATGTGGTCGCAACAGCTAACCAATGTGCAGGTAGCCATGTTTGTTGGTACTTCGGTATCCGCCTCGATGACTGTTGGCCATAGTGATCTGAACCGCTGTGTGACTTGGTCGACCTAGGCCTTCAATCCAATGTTTGCTTGCCACGGGTGATCATGCTCTTCTGTCACCACCTACAACTGCTTTGTTTGTTGTTCATGTTCTAGGGTCAGGTCCTCATGTATCCTTTCGGCCCTCTGTGCTACCTCCTGGATAAATGAAAATAATTGCACCGACGACCAGTGTTGGAGCGTATCGGCCTACATTGTGCTAGGGTTTGGGAACTGTTGTTGTAGGGGTAGGCCGCTGGTGATGGATTTTTCAGAATGGGAGGTGGGAAAATGGGCTTGCTGTGATGGCAGGGTGAACTGTGGAGTGGTTGGAATGATGTTGGGAATTGGGTGGATTGTGAGACTTATAGGGAAAGGTGGCAAGAACAAATCAACCCTTTCTCCCTACTGATTGGCATCTAAGTTTCCCCCTTCTGGTGGGTTCAACCCAAGCATCAGGGATGTGAGTTCTATTGGTTGCGTCCCGGCGGTAGGAGTGGTTCCCTCTGTCCGTTCGGCTAACTGAACTTCTGCTTCCGCAGTTGTCCTTTGCTGGCCAAGTTGAAGGGTCTCAGATAAGGTCACGTAGGTTGAGGCAGTGTGTGGGGACGACTCCCACGACTGATGCAATGCAGTGGAGGTGGTTGTGGGGATTGATTGCTCGACCTCCACAGTAAGGTCAACGATCCGAGATGGTGGATAACTTTCAGCTTTTTTACAGTTGGGATGTGGGCGACTCACTTTTTGTTGGGCTTGGGGACCATGGGCTGGGAGGGGGTTTGAGCTACTCCTGTTGGGAGCTTCATGGCCAGCGGCGTCTTTATGATAGGAGAAAACATAGTGGAGCTCTGAAATTGGGTAGGGTAGTTGCTATCACCTGACCCGAAGCTAGCAATTATATGTCGGAGTTCGAACATACTTTCCTCCATCTGGAGCACCATCAACTCGATTTCCTCCTCGACTGGTTGCTTCCTACTGCTCTCCACCCCATACTCCCCTTGCCCTTGCGAGGTTAGCGCTCCAAAGAGGTACTTTTGCTTGCCTTCTATTATCTCGCAGGCCACTCCCAGCCATGACCCCACTTCTCTATGTAGCGCTTCCTCAGTTAGGACAAACCTCAATGGTCTCATTTTAAACGTTTGAGGGTGGACACGCCTTGGTATCATGTACGTATGCATGTGGGAGGCACAAAACCAAAGTTCTTCTAAGAATTCATCTAATAGAGCCTTGGGTATCCTCTCTGTTGGCCTTATGGTGGCCAGCATCTACTCATACCAGTCTTTGAAGGCTATTTCATTGATCTCTTTCATGCTGGGGTCTCTTGATACCTTCCATGGATCATACCGGAGTGCAATTGGTTGGCCTTTGAGGATGCGTGCCATTTCCATCTCCTTCGATGGCCTCCATTTCCACATCGCCAATGACATCAACAGATATCTGAACACTAACCCAGCACCCCTTCTATACACGTCTTCACATGCTTCAAATAACTCATTGAGAACAAAGGCTGACCAATTGAGCACTTCCCCTTGGCAACAATGTTCCACAATTGAGATTGTGTCCAAGGTGCATTCGTTCTTTGTGAAGTGCCGCATTGTTTTTCTTGCAACTAGGTAACAGGGAAATCTACTGTCATCCTTGTTAATCTTATCTAGCTGTGCTCCTCTCCCACCCAGCTCAGTCCCATATCTGGCATAAATGTTGTCTTCACTCTGCTTCTTTCCCCACGTATCCCCTATGTGGAATGTAGTGCTAATTGAATTTCCACCCTTGGTCAGTCCCGTGAGCCAACTGATATCTTCCACGTGGATGGGGTACTCCTTATCCAGCCACAATGATCATCCATGCATCCTGCTTACTAACAGCTTGGTACACTACATTGCGGCAAATTGAGTGTCGAACACAGGTAGACTCCTCAAATGGAGTATTTTCGATCTCTATATTCCCTTAAATTCTTCCCTGACCCTGGAGGACTTGGTGCCATCCTCCTTTTGAAAAATCCTCTGTGTAAACTTCTCTTTTCATGGCTAGGAACTGGAAACAGTATGTGAAGTCATTGTCTATCAAATTTTCCTTGTCATACTTGCCATATAGATTATCGACAGTTTCAATTCATGCATCCAATGTGTCATGTGGCACTGATACGAGTCCTTTCGCCATCTCCTTTCTCCTGTGATATACTATCTGCACTAGAGGCTTCCTGCTTCTTTGTCTCTGCACTTGTTCTTCAGAGCGAACCTATAACTCTTTTGTTGTCTGCAATTGGAATTATGGAATTCCCTTCATTCTTCTACGACTTAAGTAGTTGGCCATGACACGACATTCCCTGATTGACGAGGCCTTAATAACTAATTACTCCATCGATTTTCCCATGTGTTTTAGCTAGACCTTGCTGCCATTGGCTGACTTGGACGTGACAACCATGATGTGGACTAGAAAGTACAGAGTGGGCTGCATGGCGTATTTATTTTACCATGATGGGTTTATTTATTAACTAACTTTATGCTTAATGGGAAAAGATATTGCAGCTTCTGCTTTGAAAATTTCTTATTTAGTTACTTAATTAGGAAATGACTACTGGTATGGCGGACAGGGCGGGTATCTATGTGGTCATAAATGTTGGAAAAAGTGCATGCCTATGTGTATTCTGCTGATTAGGATTACGTGTGTGGCCACTAACTCTACTGACTGGGATTACATGTGTACCCACTGAGGCTACTCCCCCACTGACTCTGTTGACTGGGACTACAAGTGTGTCCACTAACACTACTTCCCCCTCGAACCACAAATGGGTTGCGGTATGCTAAGACTTTGCCGCAACATTATTGATATCCGGCGCCCTTTTTTTTTTAATGGGTTGCAAAAGGGCTTCAGGCGTGCACCATTCACCCATCCATGCAGTAAGACTCCATCCAATTGTGCGAGCCTTACCACTCCCGAATCTCTGATTTTTGTTACCATGACCAGACCTAACCATAGCATTTGCAATTTCCCTAGGAACTTCTGGAACTCACTGTCGTAAAGGAGCACTTGTTCCCCAACTTCAAATGACTTCCTCTTGATATGCCTATCGTGTCAAGCTTTTTGCCTTCGTTTTTCCACTGATTAATGGAACTCAGCTAAAAATCGGGTTTCGTCAAGTTCCATCAGCTGGTTTAGTCTATCTCGTAAGGCACCATTGTCTGTCATTCCCATTGCCTCTGAAATGAACATGCTAGGTAGTATAAATTTTGTTGGTCCCACCGCTTCTCTTCCATATACAAGTTGAAATGGAGTTTTCTTATGGATTCTTTTTTCTGTCATCCTATATGCCCATAGATTCACGGGTATTCTTTCATCCCATTCATCCCTATTGGTAGATACAACTTTCGTGAGCCCTTTCTCTAGTATCTTGTTAAATGCTTCTACAGCACAGTTGGCTTGTGGGTGGTACATGCTACTCTTGTTATGTTGAACCATGAATGTCTTCAGCAGAGACTCAATGGTCTCATTCAGGAAGTGTGTGCCCTGGTCGCTTATGAGACTCCTTAGGCATTCAAACCATGAAATGATGTTCTTAAATATGAACCTTGTTGTTGTTTCTATTGTGCAGTCCTTTACGGGTGTTGCTTCTACCTGCCTTGTGAGGTATTATGTTTTTGTTATGATGTACCTTGCTTGTGAATGCCTCGTCACTAGAGAAATGGGTCCAATGAAGTCTACCACCCATTTATCAAATATTGTCACTGTTGGACTGGGTTTAGGGGCAGCTCATCACATCGTGAATGCTTCCCGACCTTTGACAGATTTCACATGTCCTGGAAAATTCTTTAGAATCCTTATGGATAGTTGGCCACCATAGTCTTGCGTGGAGTACCTTTCTTGCGGTGGCCTTCCCTCTTACATGACCTCCTACGACCCTGTGTGGCACTCCCATAAGACACCATTCCTTTCATGTTGAAGGACATAATGCCTCAGTATTTAATCTAAGCCCATCTTGTAGAGGTGTCCCAATCAGCTAGTAATCTACTGCCCTAACTATTAAGTGTTGTCTCTGTGCTGCTATGTATCATGTTGGGTAGTGACCAGTTGTTAACAATGAGGCGATATGTTCCAGGTGGTCTGGGATTGCCTCTATTCTGAATAAATCGGCATCGGGCAATCGATCATCCACCGCTCCTTCATTCTCCCCTATTTCTAGCCGTGACAGGTGGTCTGGTCACACATTGAGTCTTTCGGGCTTTACCACTACCTCAAACATAAATTCCTGGAATAGTAATAGCCATTGACATATTCTCCCTTCTAGTACTGAATTTTTTACTAAATATTTGAGCGCAAAATGTTTTGTAAAGAATTTGAATAACGCGCCCAGTAAATAGTTCCTGAACTTTTAGAGAGTAAACCATTGTCAAGGCTTCTCTTTCGGTTGTTGTATAGCTTCTCTCCATAGTAGACAACTTTTTTCTAGCATAATACACTGGATGGTCCATATTTTTCTCCCCTGGTTGTGCTAAGACCGCTCCCAGCGCTATACCTGACACATCAATGTGCACATGGAACATTTTGTTCCAGTCAGGATACACAAGTATAGGGGTGCTTACCAGTCTTTCCTTTAAGTTATTCAGGGTTGTTTGACAATCCGCAGTCCAAATGAACTCTTCTGTTTTCTTCAGTAATTTTTCCATTGGAGCTGTGATGGATGCATAATTCCTGATGAATTGCCTGTAGTACCCCGTATGACCTAAAGTTTCTCTTAGTTGTTTTACATTGTGTAGTGGTTCCATGTGGATAATTACCACAACCTTTGCAGGGTCTACACATACTCCATCCTTGTAGACGATATGGCCTAGTAGATTTCCAAAGGGGACTGCGAAGATACATTTCTTGAGATTTAAAGAAATCTGCAATTATCTGCACCTTTCGAACATTATTCTTAATAAGCTGGTGTGTTTCTTCAACAGGCTATATATTGTCCAGTCATCCATGTAAACTTCTAGAAACTTATGAATATAATATCGGAATGTAGTTATGACAATCCTTGAGAACACTGCTGGTGCATTCTTTAGTCTGAATGGCATCACATTGTAAGCATATGACCCCCACTCCGTAGTAAATGTTGTTTTCCTTTTATCTTCTTCAGCTATTCTAACTTGGTGGTAACCTAAAAACCCATCTGTGAACGAATATGCTTCGTTCCCCGCAACATTGCCTAGGACCTCATCACTGAAGGGTGTGGGGAACGGGTCATGCACGCATGCATTGTTCAAGCTTCTGTAGTCGATACATACTCTTATTTCGGTTTCATCCTTCTTGTTCTGAATAACTATCGAGCTTATCCATTCAATTTCATCCACCAGAAAAATTATTCCTGCCTCCAACATTTCCTTCTTAACTTTCTCTTTCACCCTTAGTTTTAATCTGTACGGCCTGTGTTTTACCAACTGGGCATCCGATCTCAAAACAATTTTCATTTCCCCAATGTTTCCTTTTATTCCTTTTAGTTTTACCACTGAAGCTGGGAACAAGTCTTGATATTCGTGCAATAGGTCGAAAATTTCTTTGGTGGCTTGCTCGTCCCAGTAGTCTCCCACCGATGTTATCTTGGGCTTATATTTTGACCCAACATTTTGCTTTCTCATCTTCATCGGTAGAAGGTGGGCACCTTCCGATAGGGGTCTCTCTAGGATGTCCCTCTCCCCTTCCGTTTCCCCAAAGGTTAGGTGTCTCAATCCCTTCAACCCGTAGTCATATGATCCTGCGTCTGCCTTGTCGCAGGCTGCATATCCTAGCGAATCTATTTCATACAGATATTGCAGTAAATTTTTGTCAGGCCCTCCCTCAACCAATGGCTCTGGTGTGAACAGAACCCATTTTATTGCTTGGAGTGCCTTTGTCATTTGTGCCTCATCGCCTCTGAATGAGAATTTGCTAACAAATTGTACCTTTATGGTATCCCAATCTGTTGTCTGTCGACAGAGCTCCTCTTTGACATACCAAGCTTAGGGGACAGTTTCGAGGGTATGTATAAATGCGTGTACCCATCGGTCCTTCGACATTCCTTTGCTTTTCCAATTCATTATGCAATCCTTGATGTGCTTCCCGGGACTTGAATTCCCCCTATATCTTTCCTTATCTTATGGTTGATCTTCATCTTGGGCAAATCTTTCCTTCATGGCTTGTTTGACGCTCGCCCAATCTCTTAGTGTATCGCAATGTGCTTTCCACCATCTTGTCGGAGTTGTTATGAGGCCAATACTTAGAAAGGAGATCCTTTGATCCTCTGTCATTTCCCGGCCTACTCTGTCTAAGAAGGTGTCCACTCGTTCTAGGACATGATACCTCGAATAGTCAGCTATCTCCATTTCTCCCTAGTTTACTCAGATTATCATTGCACATCGTTTAGTGGTCAGTTCGTATCCCCCGTGCAGCAATGCATCCCATGCAGCTTCTGAACCGGTTTCCGAGATTTGGATACTTCGCCAGCTTACTGATCCTCCATCCGTGGGGTTGATGTAGTCCTCCCTCTTCCTTGTTGTGAGAGCATATAGCTGGTCTAACTCTCCTAGCTCATCCCTGTCGTCTACTGGTTTGTAAACCTAGGTCCTTGGTAGGGGTCTAACGGTTGGATCACCCTTAGCCTGTCTGCTTCGAAAATCATCAGTTCCTTCTTTAGGTCTATAACAACATAGTTCTCATATGCCCAATCAATCCCCACGAGTGTCGGGTATGTGTCCTTATCCCCAATGATGGCAATCACCTCGAATTCAATGTGTGTCTTCACCCCTGCCACGTCAACCTCTACATTCTCCAATCTCCTAATTGGTAGTATGCAGTACCGATTTACCATTCTTAGTTGAATTGGTGAGTATTTTAGTTGAGGCTTCCCCATTGCCTCCCAAGCTTTCCTAGGTAGGTTTTTTACATTCGACCCTAAGTCTAGCATGGTGTCCCTTATTTGGAATCCTACCACTTGTGCATTGATTCGAAACTCCTTGCCGCTTCTTATCTTATTTCGTTTCACTCTTCTGGAAGCCTTCTCTGGTAACCCTACGCATGGTTGTTCCACTTCCCCTTCTTCCATGGATACCGCGGCCTTTATACTTTTTCTCAACTCCTTTAGCATGCCTTCACCCTCAACAATTTTCAAGAACAGTTTAAACCATTCCCCAATTGGCTGGGTGTGATCAAGCATGTGTTCTCCCTGTCTTTTATTGTCTTTCTCCACGTTCATCCCCTCAAACAGCTTAGCTGCTTCCTGATAGTACTTTTTTTGCCGTTCAGGCCGATACCCATTCTGTGGAGACGATGCTTTAAGGATTAAGGGAGGCTCCTCTATGTAGAGGTCCTCCCCTATCTTATTCCCTCCGCTGGTAACTATATTAATATTGGTTGCAGGGAGTCCGTAATTGGTCCATGGTTCAACATTCACCAAGTTGGACCCTCTCTGTCTGGTCCTTTCTTCCCACTTTGCAATGAGTTCCGGACAGTCCTCTGTTGTGTGGGTATTAATTCTGCACTGTGAGCACCATGGTCTCCTCAGCAGTGGACATTTTCTGGAAACTTGCCCTTCTTGGTCGTAGTTGTAACACCTCATGGGCCCTCTTCCTCCCATTCTTCCTCCTCGCCCATTTCCTCCTTGTCCTCCCTGGTTTGACTAATTAATTCTGAACGTGGCTCTATCTAGCCTTTCTGCTAGAGCATCCAGCGCTCGGCACTAATCGGTGTGATGCGTTGTTGATGCGAAAAACTCACAGTAGTTGTTATTAGGGATGTAAGAGTACTTTTTCAAAATAGGTCACATCCATGGTAGGTGTCCATATGCCCTACATATCTCACAAAAGTATTGATCATTCCTCCCTGAGAAGGCCCCTTGCACTCCTACCGTCGCAACTCCTATGATTGGTGGGGCCCCTGATGACCCCGCAACCCCACTTGAATGATTAATCCCTCGCAACCTTGGGAATTTTGTCGCAACGTGCCCCTCCACCATGCAGTGGGTGCACCAAATGTTGGGTCTAGTTGGATGCACTGGTTAAAGATCTTTCAGTTTCTCTGTCAAGGTCACGATCTGGTTCTGTAGGCCTAAAATCGATGGATCTTTCAAGCTCGCCCCTCCCCTATATTCATGCGGCCTTTCCGCCATATATTCTATGTGTGATGCTTGTTCCAATGCATCCTGGAGGGTTCCTATCTTCTGTTGTGTTAGTGGCATTCTGGTTAAAGGCAAGAGTGCCTTAATGAACTAGTCTCGTTGGTGGTTTGGGTCCAGAGTGTAACTCAACTTGGCAATCGCATCCTTAAACCTTTGCATGAGCTCCCAAGTCGTCTCCCCTTCCCTCTACTTAATTTCCCATAGTTCTGATAGCCCTTGCTGATCCGTCTGTGGTACTTTGAATTCCTGCACAAATCCTCTCCTAATATCATCTATTGGGGGGTTTTGATTCTACTCCGCCCACTTTATAAACCAGCGCAGAGCCCTTTCCCTCAGTGTGGTTTGGAATTCTACTGCTCTGACGTTATCTGGAGTTTGACTTGCCCTCCAAATAGCGTCGCAGAGATACCAGTGCTACTCCACATCCTCGTTTCCTCTCCCCGCAAATTCAGGATATCTAGTCAAACATCCCACCAAACTGATCTAGGTAGGAGCGATCAGCACGAACCCTTTTCTCCCCAGCTACTGGGATCCCTGTAATCCTAAATTACTAATACTACTATTTCCTGTGTTGCTCCCGCTATTTAACTTGATTCGATGTTTCTCCCATGCCCTTGGCTAAGCTAATAATAAATTCCTCCGGATTGTGATAAAGTACCAGGGAAAGATCAGGGGAAACACTAACTATGTCTCGGGGGTATTGCTGCTGACTCTTAGCGGATGCTTCTTCTTCATTGAATAATATCCTCATCATGTTGCCCATATCCTCTTTGCTTCCTTCTTCATGCCCATGCAGCTACTTATCTTGCGATTCCCTATCACAACATGTACTTGCGATCCGTCTTCCACAACCTGTAGGGAAGGTATGTCCTCATTTCCCCAACTCATCCATCTTCCTTCACCGCTCTTTCTTTGACCAGCACCGTCTTCTCCTTCTTCTTTGACTCAGGGTTTTCCCTTCACCACTCCTACTTGGTGGGGCCCCATCCTTTCCTTCTGCAGAGTCTGAATCACTCTTGCCAGCCACTTATCCGCTAGCAGTGCCCTTCGTTGCGCCATGACATCTCTTGCTTTCTTTAGTTCTTCAACATCCATCCCTTTAGCAACATCTCTATCCCTCAATCGACAGCATTTCGCCCTCTACGTTCTTCCCCCGGTACTGGAGTTTTACACTACCATCCCCACAGTGGGCGAAGGCAACAGCCCTTATTCCACCATAAACATCTTAATCCACATCGGTGCTTCCCTCATCAACTCACCTCGCAGTCCCTAGCTGAACACAACTTCTACCTTTGAGAAAGACTGATAACTCTCCATGGAAAACTCAACTACGTATCCTTCCACCATAGTATTTACCCAAAAGTCAACTGCTCTAGTCAAATCATTATCCAACTGTTACAGTAGGGTGATATCCGATGGAGTCTAGCTGCGGCGAGCTGTCGCCGATCCACCTGGCTAAGTCTGTCCCTTCAACATTCTTAACCAATTGTACAGGTCCTATGGGAACTTACACCAGAAAATTTCATACCAATCATTAGTGTTGTCAACATATAAAATTTCCTCGCTTACCTTGCAGATCAATTGACTTCTACAAGTAGCCTGCTCTGCTACAAACTGATCTACTTTATGATTCCACCAATCCTTGATCTCTCTCCTAAATATCCTCGATACCATATTCTGAACCAATTCTTGTGCCTTCAGGTCCCAACAACGGAACCATTTGCTGGCTCAAAAGAGTCATTAGGGGGGAGACCCTGGGTTTAGGAACAAGAGGCCAACAATAGTCTGTTGTAGTATAGGACAACACCGACATTTTCACCTTACCCCAAAGGGCGAGGAGTCTCACCTGAGGCATGCCACGACCAAAAGGGAGAAGGGTTCAACATGGAGTCGAGAAATTATTAATCGGGTTGCATTCGATCACATGTATGGACACATTACATATAACACAGAGATAACAACATACTTGTGATAATCTAAGGACTACCGATTACATGCAATTGATAAGACATTCAAAAATTAAAGGATTCATCATACACAGGGCCCAAATACATGACAAGCTGCAACCGATCTTAGCTGTTCTTTATATTAATCTTACTAGGAAACATTACAACATAACTCGGCTTCCGCCGCAAACAACTACATGAAATACCCGGCTTAATTCCACGGGTTCGGCTCAGCTTCAAGGACCACTTCTTCCAGGCTCCTACAACCTTCCCTCCGTTTGCCGCAATTGGGGATCCTTTGACCTCCTCTCATAGCCATGTTGCTCCTCTCCTTAACCTCTCTAAATCTAACCCCGCTTCTTTCCTAGTCTTCTCCTTTTATATCCTTCTCTATTACCTGGACTGCCAGTTCTTGCTCGGTTGTTCCTCCCCTCGGCTACCTCTGCACCTTCTCGCCCCCTCGGCTGCCTTTGCCTTCTGCTGCCACCTTGTTACAACTCTTGAGCAACTGCTTGTTCTGCCAACCAACTATTGTTGCCATCCGTTTCCTTCTCGTCCCTTGGTCAGCCAAAATTGGTCAAAGCCTTTTTAAAATTTAAACGAAGGCCTCAAAAAATACCCAAACCATATTAGTAAATTAATAACATTATACTAGCACATATAGTGCACAACAGTTTTCAAGTTCATACGAACACGATATTGGTAATTTAAATGAACATTTCCTCAGTAATATAATAAAAAAATATATGGTAATTGAAGAACCCGTAAATTATATTCTTATTTAAAATATTACAACACTATAATATAATATATATATACTATATATAATATATATATATTATATTATATATATATATAATATTATATATATATATAAATATATTAATATATATATATATATTATTATATATAAATTTCCTAGCCATTAAATTTGGATTAGAATGCAAGTGTAGTTCCTTAAACAAAACTACAAAACCATGGGCTAAACCACAATGCACCACAAAATCGCTAAAGGAAAAAATTGTGTGCCAAAAACCACAAAAAATGGATGCAAAAATCCATATAAAATGGATTAGAATGCAAATTTAGCTCTTTAAACTAAACGACAAAAGCATGGGCTAAGTTACCACCATGCACCGCAAAACTGCTAAAGGAAAACATTGTGTGCCAAAAATAGCCCAAAAATGGATGTAAAAATCCAGCTAATTTATTTTTTTAGGGTTTCTGCCCTTGAACCCCAACATATGGGGGATTTTATCCCATGTAAACCCCCCGAGTAATGGCTACTTCACCCTCCCTGTGAACCCACCACTGCATCTAACACAACATGCAACACATGGAGATAGTCATGCAAACAACAAATATCTCATTGAAGCTAACTACTATTGATTTTTTTATTTTTTTTTTTTTTTTTTTTTTTTTTTTTTTTGTTCGGTCAAATAAATTCTATTATATTAGCATGAAAATACAAAATGAGTCTCAATGGCTCTCTCAATTTCACTCTGACTAGATTTGTAAGCTAGGAGAGCTGGAATATAGTGCATAAGTTTTTTTCCAGTGAGCCTTTATTTCTGAAGGGCTAGATAACCACATATGCCAAAAGAGAGACAAAATAAGAAGACATTTTTTGTATGGCATATCAGGGTGGTGGTTGAGGAGGGTGCATAGGACAATCTGGCATTATGCCATGATGCTCATGCATGTGGAAATAAATGTGTTCCACTTTGGCCTCCATTTAATGAAGACGATCATTTTTCCATCATTGACTCCTGCCTAAGTTGGCTAGATGCTCTAGAATATTTGTCTGGTTGTACTAGATGCTATTTATATATGCCACTAACTCATTCCTTCCCTCATATCTATGCTCACAAAGGATATCCAAGTTGGCCTGGATGCCCCTCAATTTCTCAACTAGCGATTCCAACATGATCGGAAGGTGCACATGCCTCAAGGAGTGGCTTTGGTCTTGGGAAACTTCACCTTCTCTCCCCATGCTTGCATAATCTTCAGTAGATGAATTTTCTCTACTTGCATGTGTCGCAACTTGCCCATGCTAGCCGCCACCTCTGTGGGGTTGTCCCCTTTGTCGAGGCATACCTACATACAAACTTATAACCCAAACATGGACCACAATTCGGTCACCAACACCCTCAATGACACCCATCACAGGAACCGAGTACAAAAATTGATAGACCAAACTAGGTGGAAAGAAGGTAGACCCAACACAACTCAGGGGTGACAGAATTCTTGGCTGACCTTAGACAAAGCTTCTAATCAGCGTGAAGGCCTGGTAAATTTATAGCAAATCCCCACCTCAACTAGTACTCCCAGATAGGCACCTCTTTGTGGCAGACCAAGCTCTGAATAGAATTTCCTGGAGCACTAAGACAACAAACACTAAGAAATGATTCCAGGGAAGGGTTGTACTGAAAGCACATCTAAACAGTTAGTAACTGAATGAATAAGAACCCAAGGGGCATAAAGACTTTCCCACCCTGAAGTTGTTGGTGACAAGACCGTGACCACAACCTGGAGAGGAGTTAGAGCAACTCTACGACATAAACACACCATAGGTTGGGCCACAACAGGAGAACCCAATACCCAAAGCACAAAAATCCCCACAAAGGAAACCGGGTTCCTATCACCACAAATAATAATGACCTATAATAAAACCACAAACAAAAATTATGGAATACTTGAATTCTAGTGAAGGACTCATGAAACAAGGGCCAACAATGATATTGGAATTCATTTCTGGTGGTTGAAAATACTAACCAAAGAAAGATACCTCCATGGAAGGAAGGTTGCAATCCTGGATCCCAGATAAACACTTAAGGGTTGTCCGGTACAAAATCTCCAACATTAACACCTCCTGCAATTTCTCATTGCACATTCGGCTCCCAAAGTGAGCCCTCTTGGTAACCACTATTGAATCTTGCCACCCTACTCCCTCTATTCATCTCCCATTTCACATCACCCTTCCACATTCGGATGAGAAACACAATAACTATACCCAATGCCTCTAAAGGCTTCATATACTAGACATCACATTGATTAATAACCATTAAGGCCGAGAGCATGTTTGTTACATGCGAGATGGGGGAGGCCCCAAGGACATTTGATCCATTGATCGCTCACCCCCATTGGGGGAAGCTAACTACTATTGTTAATTGTATCATTGTGTCTACCTTTCTAATGATGAGATAAAAAATGATAACTTGGGATTTGATATTTTCCATGTCTAGACACTTCTATAATGATTATTAATGATTTAATTTTGAAATAGATCATGTTCAAGTGATCAAAAAATCTCAATGACATCAAGAAGAAGAATCAACATGGATTACCATTACCCAACTCCTTTTGTTTTCTTAGCTAATGATACTACTTATCTCGAGAACTACATAGGAGGAGATGCAATGCATTTTTCAATGCATTTGAGACCCATGGGTTCTCCTAGATGTTTATAGCTTGTTATAGCCCCTTTATTTCATAGAATTTTTATCATAATACTCAACATGCCTTTGTAGGGAGAATGTGTGTTTGAGATTGTAAATATGTATGTTACATATGAGTCTTATTATCACCAATTTGTTGCAATGCAAGGGAATTCACAATAGACACAATATTTGAAACTTATTTTTAAGCAGATATTCATTTTTTTTCTTATTCTTATGCAAAATTTGGTTAATCAAACAAAATGAAGGTGCCTTGGAATAAATGTAGAAAGCATAGGCTAAGTAATTAAAAAAAAAAAAAATTGATTGATTTTTAATGTTGCTTGTTAGAGTGACCAAGGAAATTAAAGGTAGTTAAGGTTATACTTCCTAACACTACCTTATGTCCATACCTTTATTAGCGGAACATTTTTTATTTGGTTAAATTATTGTTAACACGTGATTTTCCTTTTTTTTCTTAAATCATGGGAAATTGGTAACTGGTTGCAGTGATTTGGGTTAGGCTTGGGATCAAGCAAACTAGATGTCTGCATAAATCAAGAGTATATTCAATTGGTTGCAAACCAAATTACCAATAGCTTATGATTTATAGGTATATAAAATAGTTTTAACACATGTTGACTATACTTGTGAAAATGATAGTAAAGGTTCTAGTTTTTATCATTCTATTTTGTCTTCGCGCTCATTTTAGGATTATGTTTTTTTTTAAATATTGTGATTGCATGCACCTTGAACTTGTGATAAATTTGTATGGTCCAAATCCTAATCATCGTGAGAGTTTTAAACTTAGAACTTCTTGTAGCAAACAAAAACCACCATTTTATATTTAATCATAAAAAAATGAGGACTTTTTAAATTTTAGCTTATATTCATCTATTTTTCATTAACACTTTACCTTTTTGAAATCTCAAAAAACCTTAAAATTGTAATCTTTTATTAATATATAGATTTTGGACTTGACTTGATGCATTAATAAATAATTTATAAATAAATAAGGCCAAAGGATAGAACCACCGCAGTCGAGCATTTTAAATATAAACCAAAGCAAATATATACTCCTTAATTGTTTTTCCCCTGTACACCTTTTGTTCGACACGTTACCCGAAGGTTCTTCCCCAGAGCTTTTACCATTAGCTTGTTTCATTTCTTCCCGGGATCAACTTTTGGGGGTGATGCATGCAAACACAGTGGCATGCCATTGTGGGCCTCCTTCATCTATGTAACATATTCACTCTCTTCTATTCACCGCTCATTCCATCATCTTAATATGTGATCCCAGATCTTTCTTCCCTGAATATTTCATGCGTTACTCCATTCGAAAGAACTATGGACGAACTCTCGGGATAAGACATTATGACACATGTGCTTCTGGACCCTCCTCCCATCTACACTTTTGCTATCCTATTGGGCCTTTGAGCTCTCGCTTTCCACATAATCCGGGAGCTCATCATCCCAATTTTTTAGTGTGCATACCTTCCATTTATTTTTGGATCCCATTCCTAGGATGAATCAACCACTTACCTAGAATCTACATTAACTCGCAAGTGATCCTATTGCATCCTCACATGTTCCGTTTCCATGTCATCCTGGAACTAATTGCCTCGCTAATCCTTAGAGCGCACTCTTTGTTTCTTCAAGGCTTTAACTCTTGAGCTTATGTAAGAAGCCACGTAACGAGCCAAGTCACCCTATTTTCCAGTTATATAATGCCACCTACAAAATTTTCCAAACTATCATATTTTTGTGGAAAATCGATAGTTGCACCCAGAATTCAAATTTTTGTATCTACCACCTTTCATGCGTGTAAACTGACACTTGTGAAGTTTAATGATTTAATGCTTGTACACAATATATTGAATTGCTGGGTTTTTATTGCGTTGGTCATATGAATGACATTCTAACCCTTATTTTCACTATAACAAAGAAATACCTTTGTGAGCTCTGCTAAACCATCGATATGGTGAAAGAAAAGAAGGCGGCATCGATTTAGCCACCAAAAGGACCATTTTTAGAAGATATCTATGAGAAATTACTAGATTCTTTCCTCTTATCCAATACTATTTGCACAGTCGAGCTTGATATTTCATCATGGAACATAATGCATAAGTCTTTTGAAGAAGAAGAATTACTAGAGGAAGATTACTCAAATCCGATAGTGGGAACTATTGAGAAAAGAGGAAACAAAACTTCAAAAGCATTGCCCCAGGATGTTGTACAATCTTTCCTGCATAGAATTACTACTTGTATGAGACTTCTATAATATACTGATATGATTCATTGGCTGTTGGAGAATGTGGATATTACATAAAGGAAATTTGTCACTTCACAGGGCATAGTTATTAGCTCATTCAAGCCAGAACACCTCCAAGGTATGTATCAACTTTCCAAGCCACAAATTATGTATAAGTCTTAGTTTTTCCATAGTTTTATGAAAGAAGAATGTAACAATACAGAAAATGAGCTTCCTAGTTTAATTAGAGAATGAAGGAGAGACCCCAATAAGCATAAGGAAGAATCATCCCACAAATATTCCATACAATCTTTAAATCCCCCTTTCTGTTAAGTTGCCTCTATATTATATAGATTGTTTTCTTATCCAAATGTCTCACAATTTCCATTAGACATGGTTCCTCTTATTCATAGGGCTATTTATGGGTTTACTTTCAATTGGGCCCAAATGTATCTAATAATCTCACCAAGCATATTCTCTCTTTCCGCACCAAGTAGACATCCACACATAATCTCCTTTTTTATATGTCGACCTGGGTAATGGATGCCATTTGTTTCTCCTTGGATTTTCCAAAAATGGGATGGAAATGGACTCTTGTTGATCCTCTTCCCATCCACATTTATAATAGTAAATTGTGGGAAGAGAATTATTATGACCATTTTTATCAAATCTGTCATTTTTTCATGATTCCCATTTATCGAGGCATTTTCAGTTCCAAGCCTCCAAGAATGTTTACGACCATTATGAATTGTCTATTACAAACTGGAGATTGGTTCTTGGAAGAGATGTTTACTTATATCACGGTTTGGGTAATTTACAACACACCACATGTTTTTCCTCTTTTTGTTCTAGATAAGCTCTTATGTAGAGAGGTTTCCCACCAAATAGTAGGGATAGGGATAACCCTTGAATTAAAGAAGGCTTCCAATAAAGTGTGTCCCAAGTACCCCATGTATATTGATATATTTATTTCATAGAATTATGCTCATGCTGAAAAGATTTAACACCTTTATATGAGTTGAAATTAGATACCATTCCTACAAAATTACATGATCCTACCAAGTTAATTAAAAACATTTGTTGCTACAAATATCAGGAAATATGTTCATGAGATTAATGATTATGATTAATTATTTTGTGGATCCCCTTCTTATTTATCCATCTGCAATAAAGCTAAATAGTTTCCTCCATATAGCTATTACCATTTCCATGTTTACAGAGACGCAAGAAGGTTCCCTTTTCCACTAAATTTGTTGAAATTTACGAAAGAAGAATGTATATCAATAAAGGTTGTCTGTTCTTCAATGTAGCGAGTCACTCCTCTAGCAACTACACATGTTCAAGTTCCTTTTCTTGAGTCTCGAGAAGAAACTACCTCAAAAAATCCAATGTTTAATGATATTATTAAGGAATTGAAAATATTTGAAGAGATTACTTCATAACCTATTAAACTAGTAGAATAGAAGACAATGCCTAAACTAAGTGTTAGGGCTTTAGTTGGACAATAATTAGTCGATGCCTCCCATAATGCCTCTAAGACTACTCTTACAAAATTAGGAATGCCTATGAATGTTTGACTTGGTGTAGAGACAATTCCGACATCTTGTACTACTACTATTCAATTACACATTGAAGAAATACCACCTATAGAGGTATTATATAATCCAAAGCACAAGGTCATTCTTAAAAAGAGTAGGAAGAAAAGGAATGTCGTTGAGACACAAGTTTTAACAACAACTACTGCTTCACCAAGTGACTCCTTTGGGATTAGTTTGGCAAGGTACTTCAGTAGCACCTGATGAGGAATTCAAAGAATTGACCCAATATGCAGGGGCCTATGCCTTTTCTAGTATGGAGAAAGAAGCTAAAGTCAAGGAATTTATTAGGCAAAAAGGTGAAAGGTAACATAAATTGGAATAAAGCTTTCCATATGCAGAAACCAAAATACAAGCCCAGATTTCCCAAGTTAGAGGCCAATATGAGTCTGAAATCAAGCTGAAGGACAACATGGTACATGAGAAAATGAGGACAAAAAAAACAGGTTATAGAGATTTTGAATTATTTTATGTAGTTTATTTTCAGTAAATAATGAAAGAAAAGATCTTTGGGCTCAGACTTTATATAACTATTTTTATGAGTAATAGGAGTATAGTAAGAAAGGAAGTATGGATGCAAATTTTTTAGAAGAGATATCTCTAAGCATAAAAGGAGGGTGTGTGATATAAACTCTTAGAATTAATGTAAGATAGTTGAGGTATCTACAAGTGATAAATATGCAGATGAATGGTGACAAAAATGTGAGATACAAATAGCTCATAAAATAAAAGTAAAGTCATGAAAAATTATGGTGTTGAGATATGTGACACACAGGGGGATGAGAAGGAGAATTTATTCAACCCTTCATATGCTAATTACTGTGAAAATTCCAAACATTAAATATAACTGAGATATGCATGCACTAATATGCATATTGGAAAATATGTAATGTGTATAAGCATATGGTGTATGGAGGATGTGTATACAATTGCATGTTAATGAAGAAGGAGGAGAACAAGAGAGTTTTTTCCATGATCTATGAAACAAGGGATAAAAGTCAAGGTATTGTCTAGTTTGAAGGCAAGATAAAATGCAAATGCATGTTGCAAAAATTTTGTTTTAGTAAGGCATAGAATATCGATGCCTACAAAAAATATTATATGAATATGGTCATTTGTTCCCTTACAATTATGGGGTTTAATAGTTTGACGTATTTTGAAGATTGCAAATTGTTTGAGAATAAATAACAAGAAAATATCTAAAACAATTTTGTTAGGGTAATTAACAACAAAAGGCTAGTATTGATAAACTACACTTGGTTGGTTCTTTCAAACATGGAAAGAGTAGAATTCGTACGGAACGTGTTGACATAGTTTGAACACGTTGGTTGATATTTCAAATACAAATAAAGAAACAAGAGTAATAGAAACCAGAGATGTGAAAACAGTAATAGAGGTCATTTATTGCATGTAAGAACTGTATACAGAAACAATAGTTAGTGAGGTTGTAGTGGGATTGTATGTAATAATTATATGCATAGCTTGTATATATGGATAATATACATTGTTGGCATGCAAGGACAACGCTTCATAGTTAAGGCACATAAATACCAGTATTGCATGAATTTTGCATCATTGTTGCACTTCATGAAAATTGTATTCCATGTTTTGTTTAATGAATATTGCATGTGTGTGGTTGTCATTTCTCTTTGAAGAAAAAAAATGTATATGTATATGCCCTTATATATACTACTTATATATGTGAGAGTTAAGTACTTTAGATATTAATGTCAAATGTTGATGTCCTTTACGTGTGATGATGGTGTTGGGATTGCACACTCATCAGCATGGGCACACATCATACTTAGTCTTGACAGAGTATTCAACAAGAGCATACGTGTGTATGTGACCATGTTAGATATCTCCAACATGACCTTTTATTATTGTTTGGAATGACCTTCCAAATTATTCAGTATAGCATATTCCACATGAATAATTGACCCTGTAGATCCCTTTGGGTTGATGGCGGTCAATGTTATCTTTGATAGATTTCATTTTCCTACCAATGGTTATTATAGGTTTTAAGCAATAGTAATTTATTTTTCCCAAGGATTTTAGTGATTTTGTCAATAAACCCCCTAGATACAATTGTAGGTTTTAACCCTATACATAAATTACCTACAAACGAATTCTTAAAAATTGAAAGTAAATAATGGCAAGAACATAAAACATAAAAAAAATATACACAGATATTTTCCTTTGGATCCCAAAACCACGATTACCAGATTTATTTTTCATTATATTCCTTTCAATGTTACAATACATATATGTACATGTCGAAGCATCCATAAACCCCAATCCATTAACCCTGGATTAGAACATAGTCGTAGTTCCCTTGTCGAAATCTACAAGACACCATGGGCATAAAACTATCATGCCTAAAACCATGTGCAAAACCCATGCACAAAACCATAGGTAGGTCTGCCCACCTAATATAGGGTCCAAAAAAAAAATATTTCATGAGGCGCTGCCCCGGACCCCATAAAGGGGGGTATCACACCCCCGGCTTTATGTGTGGGGCTAGTCATGGAAAGAATATAACACACACCCAACATTCTCCCACTTGTTGTTTTCTTTTCCACACAGGAGATCTTAGTCATTGGTCCAACCCCACAACGCCCATTGTTTCTCTACACCAAGAAAACTTCTCCGTACTCACAGATTTCGTCAATGCATTTGTAGTATTCTTCAAAGTGTCCAACTTTAATGGCAACACCTTTTTGTCCTCAACCATATCCCTCGCAAAGTGATACTGAAAATCAATGTGCTTTGTCTTTGAATGATAACCAGGGTTCTTTTCCAAGAAAATTGCACTTTGGTTGTCACAGTCTATCCTTATAGCTCATTGTACTAACCCCATACATGAACACAATCTCTACAATCAAACTACTTCCTTGCTTGCATGAGTGGTTTTCATGTATTCTACCTCTATGTTGGCTGCTCGAATCGTTTATTAATTAAACAGTCAAGTACCACATTAAATTGTCAACCCGGGAAAGTCCTTTTGTTTCAAAGGTGACCTCATACTGTATGCACTCAATTCTAAAAGCATTAAAGGTTGTAGTATAAACAAATCTACTTTCTATCAAACCCTTACTCTGTGTTACAGCAGCTATGATCTATTGCAGCAATGAAATGAAAGCAGTTAACTAATGGTAACAAATCTGCAGAAAGAAATGATGGTTGTTTTGTAACAGAGGACCAGGACCCTGTCCTCAGAATAAGGATGTTCAGCACCTGCCCCTGTAACCAATTTGCCAATGCACACTGAAAATCCTAATCACCGGTGACACACTTTTCACAGCGCCAATCGATTAAGAAAACAGAGTATCAACAAAAGGGAAATATCGGAAGGAAGGCTAGAGATACACAGAAATCACACACACACACTTAACAGAAAAGAAATGGGTGAATCTTGTGAAGAAGGTGGGCCCTGTCCCTCTCACAAGATTCCCCGGAAAACAGATGCTAAGTTAAAATGCTCAGAACAGTGCTTTATTCATTTGCCAAAATGTCAAACTACAATAAGGATTCAGAATTGCTCTGCACTACAATACTTCTGTTACAACTCCCTCCTCCCTCTAATGTAGATGTCTCCTCTTTATAGAGGAGACATCTATTACAATAGATTGTCATTATTCATTCAGTTTGACCCTTTTATACAAAAATAGGAAATCAATTCCTGTTACAGCATGCTATTACAACAGTGTGTAACTTTGTCATCCTTCGTTAGTCGGATCCTTTTGCTGTTGCAAAACTGGTACACCTCAATCATCTCCTTGAGATCCTCGTACTATCCTTCACTGTTTCGTCACTGTTGTCGATTTTGTAAATCTCAACTGTTCCCTTGAAGTTCTTGTGCTGTTCCTGGTGTTCCAGCATCTGCGACTATGTTTTGCCATTTTTAGACAGTTGCTGATCGTGTTGTGTCAGCATCTGCAAAGTATAGTTCTGCCAGCTTCAGACAGTTACTGCTCTCGCTAGACAATTGTTGTTTCAACCATTGTACCATGAAGTTTTACCTGCTTTAGTCAGTTTCTGTTTCTGGTGTTGCAGCAACTGCACAGTTGCTATTTCTAGTGTTTCAGCAACTGTGACTTATAATCCTGCGGACTTTGAACAGTTTCAACAAATTGTCAGCGACTTAGTCAACTTCCAAAGATTAATTATAAAGATAACATGAATATGTGTTGAATAATTAAACATATAGCAATGAGGAGAGTTACTTCATACCTTTGGGATAATGAGGTCAAAATGTTATCAAGGGTTTCAACTTATGGCCTAAAGAGGGTAACATCATGACAAAATATAAGGTCAAAAGTAGACAATATGGAGTCCTAACACTCTGTAGTTGAAAGTGCCACTATAAATTGTCATTTTCTCATCCAACTAGTTGCACCTCCAAATAGGTTAAACACATACCCACTTATATATATTCTTTGATCCAGATCTCTAGCCTAGTCTGCATCAACAAAGCCACGGATGTCCAAAACTCTGTCCAATCTTGGTCTACCTTGGTAGCACAAACCATAATCACTAGTGCCATGCAAATACCTAAAAACCCACTTCACTATTGTCCAATGCTCATTTCCTTGTTTTGACATGAACCTGCTCAATACTCCCACTGCATGTGCAATGTCTAGTAGAGTACAAACCATTGCATACATCAAGCTACCGAATTCACTTGCGTATGGAACATAGGACATGTCATCTTCCTCTTCTTGTGTCTTGGGACACTTTTCAACAAATAACTTTACACCTACAGGAATAGGAACCTTCATTGATTTACTATCATGCATATTAAACCTCTACAGTATTGTCTCAACATACTTCCTCTAATTTAACCAAAGCTTCCTCTTTACCCGATCTCGTTTAATTTCCATGCCCAAAATATAGTTTGCAACATTGAGATCCTTCATGTCGAATTTGGAGGACAATTGGGTCTTCAAATCCTGGATAATTTCTTTGCCATTTCCGATTAGAAACATATCATCCACATACAAGACCAGATAAATAACACGGTCACCAATTAATTTAAAATACACACCGTGATCTGCTTTGCTTCTGGTGAAGCCAAGTCCCCGTATAAATGTATCAAATTTCCGATACCACATCCTTGGTGATTTTTTTAACCCATACAAAGACTTTTTTAACCTCCATACCAGTTCTTTCTTACCCTTCACAGCAAAGCCTTCAGGTTGCTTCATGTGAATCTCTTCTTCCAAATCCCCGTGAAGAAATTCTATCTTCACATCCATTTGTTCTACCTCAAAATCAAAAGCAGCAACAACAGATAAAATTAATCTAATATAAGCTACCTTGGCAAAAAGAGAAAAAATATCATCAAAATCAATTCCCGAAACTTGGGAATAACCTTTTGTTACCAACTGAGCTTTTTATTTTTCCACCTTGCCTTATGCATTCATCTATTTCTTAAACACCCATTTGTTGCCAATGGGTTTCCTTCCAGCTGGCAACTCCACCAGATCCCAAGCCTCATTTTTGTGCAAAGATGTCATTTCATCAATCATGGCCTCTTTCCAGAGTTTTCCATCCTCTGAATTTATTGCTTCCCTGACAGTTTTGGGATCATCATCAGAAATAGATAAAGAAAAAATTGAACAGAAAGTATATGGACTATACCTTTCTGGCTGCCTTCTTTCTTGAACTAATCTTCTCATAGTTGGAGTTTGTGGCTCTTCATCTTCATTTTTAGAGTCTGATTCTTCCTCATTTATAAGATCAAACTCTATCTTCTCAAGTTCCTTTGGTAGGAATTCATAGTTAATAACATCTTTCACCTCTCTAAACACCACATCTCAATTGTACACAACCTTCCTTGTTTCTGGGTTCCAAATCTTATAACCTTTTAAACCATCCTTATATCGAAAAAAGATCCACCGTTCAGATTTACTATCCAACTTGGTTCTTTTCTCCTTTGGAACATGTACATATGCATCACAGCCAAATACCCTCACATGTGAAAGAGATGGTTTCTTACTAGTCCATATCTCTTGTGAAGACTTATCCTCCAATGTTGATGAAGGCGGTCTATTAACCAAGTAACATGCAGTATCCACCACCTCTACCCAAAATTCTTGTCCTAACCCGGCACCACTAAGCGTTTTCTTGTCTTTTCCATCAACATCTTGTTCATTCTTTCTACAAATCCATTTTTCTGAGGTATGTATGGAGTATCCTTTTGTCGTGTTATACCACACTTCTTATAGAACTCTTGAAATTCCTTCTTGCATAACTCTCCACCATTATCTATCTTCAACACCTTTATTTTCTTCTCTATCTAGTTTTCCACCAGAGCCTTAAATTATTTAAACCTATCAAAGACTTTAGATTTATTCCTGAGGAAATATATCCATGTATTCCTTGAGAAGTCATTTATAAATGATACATAGTACACAAACTTACTCAGTGATGGAACTGACACAGGTCAAAACACATCATTGTGCACAAGATCTAATATCCCTTTCACCCTCTTAGCACCAGAGGGGAAACTCAACCGATTTTGCTTCCCATATACACAATGTTCACAGAAACCAAAATCCAAAGAGAAATTAGACATACCTTCTACCATACCATTACCATGAAGTATTTGAATGCCCTTTTCTCCAATCCAAGCCTTTGATGCCATAGCATGGTCTTTTCTCTAGAGACCACAAGGTTTTTTGCTTCAGTTTCAAGAACCACATAACTGTTGCACCCATCAATAATAGTGCTACCCATAATCTTGTACAGAGTTCCAATCCGAACTCCCTGCATCAATATCAGTGCTCCCTGATCCATCTTGCAGGTATCTTTCTCGAACATTATTTTTACACCTGTATCATCCATTTTGCTTACAAAAA
>APFE030069673.1:3659-44937 GCA_000404065.3 Pinus taeda | reverse complement strand
AACATATCATCCACATACAAGACCAGATAAATAACACGGTCACCAATTAATTTAAAATACACACAATGATCTGCTTTGCTTCTAGTGAAGCCAAGTCCCCGTATAATGTATCAAATTTCTGATACCACATCCTTGGTGACTGTTTTAACCCATACAGAGACTTATTTAACTTGCATACCAGTTCTTTCTTACCCTTCACTACAAAGCCTTCAAGCTGCTTCATGTAGATTTCCTCTTCCAAATCGTCGTGAAGAAATGTTGTCTTCACATCCATCTGTTCTACCTCAAAATCAAAAGCAGCAGCAACAGATAAAAGTAATCTAATAGAAGTTACCTTGGCAACAGGAGAAAAAATATCACCAAAATCAATTCCCGGCACTTAGGAATAACCTTTTGCTACCAACCGAGCTTTGTATTTCTCCACCTTCCCTTCTGCATTTGTCTTCTTCTTGAACACCCATTTGCTGCCAATGGGTTTCCTTCCAGCTTGCAACTCCACCAGATCCCAAGCCTCATTTTTGTGCAAAGATGCCATTTCATCAACCATGGCCTCTTTCCAGAGTTTTCCATCCTCTGAATCCACTATTTCCTTCACAGTTCTGGGATCATCATCAGTAACAGACAAAGCAAAGTTTGAACAGAAAGTATATGGACTATACCTTTCTGGCTGCCTTCTTTCTCGAGCTGATTTTCTCATAGTTGGAGTTTGTGGCTCTTCATCTTCATTTTTAGAGTCTGATTCTTCCTCATTTATAAGATCAAACTCTATCTTCTCAAGTTCCTTTGGTAGGAATTCATAGTTAATAACATCTTTCACCTCTCTAAACACCACATCTCAATTGTACACAACCTTCCTTGTTTCTGGGTTCCAAATCTTATAACCTTTTAAACCATCCTTATATCGAAAAAAGATCCACCGTTCAGATTTACTATCCAACTTGGTTCTTTTCTCCTTTGGAACATGTACATATGCATCACAGCCAAATACCCTCACATGTGAAAGAGATGGTTTCTTACTAGTCCATATCTCTTGTGAAGACTTATCCTCCAATGTTGATGAAGGCGGTCTATTAACCAAGTAACATGCAGTATCCACCACCTCTACCCAAAATTCTTGTCCTAACCCGGCACCACTAAGCGTTTTCTTGTCTTTTCCATCAACATCTTGTTCATTCTTTCTACAAATCCATTTTTCTGAGGTATGTATGGAGTATCCTTTTGTCGTGTTATACCACACTTCTTATAGAACTCTTGAAATTCCTTCTTGCATAACTCTCCACCATTATCTATCTTCAACACCTTTATTTTCTTCTCTATCTAGTTTTCCACCAGAGCCTTAAATTATTTAAACCTATCAAAGACTTTAGATTTATTCCTGAGGAAATATATCCATGTATTCCTTGAGAAGTCATTTATAAATGATACATAGTACACAAACTTACTCAGTGATGGAACTGACACAGGTCAAAACACATCATTGTGCACAAGATCTAATATCCCTTTCACCCTCTTAGCACCAGAGGGGAAACTCAACCGATTTTGCTTCCCATATACACAATGTTCACAGAAACCAAAATCCAAAGAGAAATTAGACATACCTTCTACCATACCATTACCATGAAGTATTTGAATGCCCTTTTCTCCAATCCAAGCCTTTGATGCCATAGCATGGTCTTTTCTCTAGAGACCACAAGGTTTTTTGCTTCAGTTTCAAGAACCACATAACTGTTGCACCCATCAATAATAGTGCTACCCATAATCTTGTACAGAGTTCCAATCCGAACTCCCTGCATCAATATCAGTGCTCCCTGATCCATCTTGCAGGTATCTTTCTCGAACATTATTTTTACACCTGTATCATCCATTTTGCTTACAAAAATCAGATTTCTAGCCAATCTAGGAATATGTAGAACATTTGGAAGTGTTCTCATCCTTCCACCTTACAACTTTAGCTTGAATTTTCCACGTCCAATGATTCTAGCCTTCTTGTCATCCCCTAAGAAGACATCACCACCATCATATTTCTCATACTCACATAACCTCTCCCTATGGGGAGTGAAGTGAAAGGATGCACCTAATTCAATCAACTATACCTCATGATCTACATGTGTGCTTGAAGAAGAAGCCAAGTACACATCCCCACCTTCATCTTAGGTGGTTTTCACCTCTACAGAAGGAGCATCATCAAATCCCTTTCCTTTCTCAAGAGCTTTAGATCTACAGTCCCTTTTGAAGTGCCTTCCTTTCCGCATTTCTAACACACCTTTACAGGTTTTCCTAGAGATTTAGATCTCCCACTCGAGGAATTATTTTTGTTTATGTTCTGCGACTTTCCTCCTACAAACAAGGCATCACCATTCTCGCCCTCCATATTTTTCCGTCTCATCTCTTCTAATAACAAGGATGAGACTATTTCATCAAACTGCAAGGTAGTTGTATTGATACCTATTGCAACAACCAGACTATCCCATGAATCTGGTAGAGAACACAATAAACTAGTGCACTTATGTTCATCTAAAATTTTAATATCAATAGATACCAACTGGCTTACCACAGTATTAAATGCGTTCATATGCTCTGTCACCGAGTTTCCATACTTCATCCTTAGGTTATACAACTTTTTCTGTAGGAATAGTTTATTCACCAGAGACTTATATTGGTACAAATTTCCTAACTTGTCCCACAAAGCCTTCATTTTAACTTCCCCTTATACATTCAACAATATTGAATCTGAGATACACAACATTTATTGTTCTCTTTTCTTTTTAATCCAACTTCTTCCAGTCTTGATTGGACATTGTTGTTGGTTTAGTACCTGGATCTACTGTGATCCACTGATCTTTATCCACTATCAAATCCTCCATATTGAGTTTCCACAACTCAAAAATATGACCATTAAATTTCTTGATCTCTATCTTTCCACTACTCGCCATCTTCTTTCACCACAAGAATTGATCTCGCAGATCTCCCATTGAACAAGGTCTACCACAGGCCTGAGCAAAAAACCCCTCAGCAACAAAGGCGTCCCCTTGAAACCAAAACATCTCTGATACCAAATGTAGGCTTTAACCCTATATAGAAATTACCTACAAATGAATTCTTAAAAACAGAAAATAAACAATAGTGAGAGCATAAAACATAAAACAGATATACACAGAGATTTTGCCTTAGATCCCAAAACCGGGACTACCAAATTGATTTTTCATTATATTCCTTTCAATGTACATGTCGAAGAATCTATAAACCCCAATCCATTAACCCTGAATTAGAACATAATCGTAGTTCCATTGACCAGATTTACAAGATACCATGGGAAAAAAACCATCATGCCTAAAACCATGTGAAAAACCCATGCACAAAACCATATGTAGGTCTGCCCACCTAATATAGGGTCCAAAAAAAAAAATCTCGGGGCACTGCCCCAGACCCCATAGAGGGAATCTATCGCCCCCCTCTAACACCCTTGCTTCGTGTGTGGGGCTAGTCGTAGAAATAATATAATACACACCCAACAAAATTCTAGGTAAGTTCTTTTGGGGACCTGAGATCTTATTGAATGAGTTTTTATTCCTTTTTTGATAGCTTTATTAATGTCCTTATTATAACTAATCCTCTTAAACACCCTAATTGAATGGTCATTCTCCTAATGAATGTGGTCATTGTTTGATATCCTTAGAGATATGATAGTTAGAGTGTTTAGGACCCTTGTTTTCTGATAGGAGTGGTGATGAGAGTTGGCGTGGAGGTAATTGTCTCTGTGTTTTTTCTTTCTGAAGGCATGGTGTCCTAAGGATCCATTTACTTTTCTAGTGATTAGCATATCATGAAAAGGGATGTTGTTGTTTTCCTCGAGCTCCATGGTAAATTTTATATCATATATACAGTTAAGATGTTTAAAAAACTCAAGTTCTTTGCTTCCATGGAGTCATTTAACATTGGTATCATCAACATATATCTTCCACTTTATGGTTTTTAATTGGTATGAATCAAGATATTTCTCTTTGAATTTTTCTATGAAGAGCTTAGTAATAATGGGTGAAAGGGGGGGATCCATTTCTACACCTATGAATTGCTCGTAGTATCTGATTATGTTTAATCCTAACAATATAGTAATGATAATAATACTCTAGTAACATATAATAGCTTAATATCATTATTATCGTTTAAGACATGTTTATAATCATTGTATCCTAATTTTAATGATTATACTTATTAATACTAATAAAAATATTATTATTAACAACTCATTAAAATCTTCATGGGGGCTTCATTGGGGGAGCAATACCATACCACGTGCATTCATATTGGGGGATATATATTGAGGGAAAAATGACATAATATATTAAGCATATAAAGGGGGGCAAAGGGTTTTTATATTGGAAGGTATGAAAAATGGAGCTCAAAGTTGATGAAAAAATATAAATGGGTATAAAAATTGATACTTATAATATTTAGTGAAAATTGGGGTTTTTTAACTTGGTAAGATGTATTGGGTTTGTATTGGTCACGGGGGTTTCACTCATTAAACCTCTGACATATCACATGCGTTCATGGCATACTTAACAACATCCCTAATTTGACTACATATTGGAAAATGCCTCTAAAATTCTCATTATTTAACCCCCTACCAATATGAACCCAATACACCTTCCAAATTTAAAAGACCTTCACTAGATATTGTAGGCATCCGTTTTCTCATTAACGTTTTTTATACCCCTTTATATTTTTTCATTAACTTTGAGCTCCATTTTTTATACCTGTCACTTATAAAAATCCTTTACCCCCTAATATATGCTCAATATATTATGTCATTTTTCCTCATTATATGTCCCCTAATATGAATGCACGTGGTATGGTATTGCTCCCCCAATGAAGCCCCCATGGTATTGGTAGGGGGTTAAATAATGTGATTTTTAGAGGTATTTTCCAATATGTAGTCAAATTAAGGGTATTGTTTAATATGCCACAAACGCACATGATATGTTAGAGGTTCATTGAGTGAAGTCCCTATGAAATTTTTTGATAACTTACAAACAAGAATTTATAATTGTGTTACTATATAAACAATAAGGAATTCATCTTCTTGTACAAATTGTTCTTCAAAGAAGAAAATTGGATTATCCCCCATCTCCATTGCTTCCTAACGAGAAGGATTTTCTTGGACCTCATCCTCCAATACAGTGGAAGGATCTTCTTCCTAAACTTCTTGATCATGGATTATTACTACAATTAGTTTTTGTTATCTAGGAGGCCTTGGACACCTTGGTGGCATTTTGCCCAGATTTGATTCCTAGGTGGCCCCACAGTCGATTATTGCTAAGGCCTTTGTCCATGAATTTGCCTTAGCCGAAGGATATCGTTTTGCATCTACTTCATTGTTCTATTTAGTTGAGCAATTTCTGAATCACATTTGAAGTAGATGCTTCATCATCCTTGGAATTATATTTGGAGGAATGCCATGAAAAATACCTCTCCCTACGATGGTCTCTTGTATATTTCAGGCTCGAGTTGACTTGCTTGAATCCATAATTTTAAAGAGATCCTTTTTCCATTGTGTTCTTTCCAAAATAATTTCTAGGTCAGCATCACTCTTCCAATGAACATGGTTTCAATGAAGTGATAGAACTAGCAAATAAAGATAAGTACCAATCATAAGAAAATTCTTTAAGTGTGGAGAAAAACTCTTACCATTACATCTTCTTGAATGATTCCATGAACATCACAGATTTTCAGATTGGTCCATATGTTTCTCTGGATCAAGGTTATTATCTCCATTGAATACATGGAATACTCCAACAAGAAATACATGAAGAAGATGTTGTTCACCTTCTAGCACAAGTGGGTTTGTTCTAGCCCTTCTTCTCCTATTTCTTACTTCTTGTAGTCTATATGGTTCTTCCCTTCTTTCTTCTCGTCTTTTTCTCATATTTCTTCTTTTCTCTCTTCTCTTCTTGTTGTCTTCTTAGTTCTTCTCTTCTTTCTTCTTGTCTCTCTTCTCACCTTTCTTCTCGTCTTTAACTATTGTAATAATATTAATAATATCACATGATAGTGAAGAAAAAGATTTGGGTGGGTTGAAAAGATCAATTAATTATATGAAAAAATGATTGTCCCAAAATATTGTTCCATCTTGGTCTATAAAAAAAAATGATCCTTAAAAACAAAAAATTTGCATAGAAACATTACATGTCACCATTGCAAGATAGGTTAACATTACATGTCACCATTGCTGGGAGGAGGGCATTGAAGAATTCAAAGTGATGAATAAGGGCATTAAAAAAGTCGTTTAAGTCATGGATGGGGGATAAGTCTTTAAAAATGATTCATAGATATAAAGATAAGTCTTTAGAAATGAACAGAGTGAAGGCAATTTTGTACATGAATTTGCTTAGCTATAAGCATATAAGCCAGTGAAGTTTAATAATTCAAAAAAAAATAGAATACCATTTGGCTCATATAAAAAAATTTATCTGAAATTGGAACAAACTCCACCATTATTTAAAGGTTGAAAGTAATGCAATATTCCTTCTAATAATGAACTCACAAGGATAAAACTCAAGAATACCATATTGTTGATCATGTAATATAGTTGTGGAGCCGTGGGAATCTTTGACATTCCATTTATATCAAAATCATGTTTTATAGGCTATAAAGAAATTACGATGGAATGTTATAGTACATTTTAATTAAATACATTTTAATTAAATATAAACCTTATCCCCGAAATCATGCAAAGAATATTGAAGCCGAAAATTGATAAGTCCATATGTCAATTTTGCTAATTAAGAGCATTTATAGGATGAATATTATTCGTGACACTTCAATACATTTGGTTTTATATCTTAAGAAAGTTTCAATAATATCTTCAATTTATTGTACAATTGGGTTTTTGAATATATATATAAAATCAAAAGTAAACTAATAATAATCAAAGAGCCTGGGTGGGGTGGGATTAATAAAAAGACAATAATAAAGTTTCTTCTTCCTTTTTTATTTGAAAGTGAATTTACCATAAATCTTATATTAATAAATATTCTAATTTCCTAAACGGTTATGGATTTATTTTTTCCCATTCTCTCTTTATTACCCATTTATTACCCATTTCTTCTCGCCTAATCTTCAAGATTAAGAGTCATTTTTTTCTCTTAGTTTTTAAGCTTTATAACACCTAACTTTTTAAGAAACAAACCTTTAAATAGATAATTGTCATGGATGCATAGATGGCATGGAAGTTTTAATGATTAAGACACATAACCTTTTAGATCACCTTTTACTTTTTCCCATTCTCTCTTTATTACCCATTTCTTCTCGCCTAATTTCAAGATTAAGAGTCATTTTTCTCTCTTAGCTTTTAAGCTTTCTAACACCTTACTTTTTAAGAAACAAACCTTTAAATAGATAATTGTCATGGATGCATAGATGGCATAGAAGTTTTAATGATTAAGACACATAACCTTTTAGATCACCTTTTCTCTATACATGACATAACCTGATGCGTTTAGGATTTTTAAGGGGATCTTGCTCAACATATACTCAAGGTTGTGATGTACATGCATACAATTTAACACTAAAATAGAAACACAAAACATGATGGGAGTGAAACTTAAATAATCATGCATTAAAAAGACCAAAAACAAGGGAACAAGGTTTTTTTCATAATGTATTCTAAGATGATAAATAGATGGGACTGATTACAAGAGGGTAAGAAAACCTAACTTGTGGTTTGAGTTACTTTTATAGGTACTTGGGTCTTTATACAAAATAATAAGCTTGCTTGCAAAATGGTTCATACCTGTAAATAAATAAATAAATATATATAGGTGCATCGTATTGCTTTCTTTGCACCTCTCCTTAACACATTAACACCTCAACACATCATTGAATTTGGTAATGACAATGTTTATATATGCCCTAGCAATAATATACATGTTCATGAACTTCACTTTAAGTTTGGAGAAAAGGTCACCTAGCTCATGAAGAAGACAACATTGACTTTAAGATTGATTGAAAAAACTTGAAGGGAGTTAGCTTTATGAACATGTAGTAAGATTAGTGGCAACTCCTTCTATTGAGTATAATCTCATTAACATGGAAAACAAATAGTATTACTACCTTAGCGTTGTTCCTTTCCACCTTTCACTATGCTTTGATAAGAGGAATGTAGTCATCCCATGTGGAGCTTAGTTGAATTTTACCTTCCTCCTAAGTTGTTGATTTTAGTCCATAGTGTTAAGGTTTGGAATTTATTTTAAAATAATATTTGAATTAATCTTTCATTTATGAGATTAAAATTTATTCTATAAATCAAAGTTAGACAAAGTAAATGTTCCTTATAAAAAGTGATAAAGAAAGAGTGTAGATTCAAGAGGAGTTGTTGTAAAATTGACCTTTTACATTCAATGTTCTCATTTGATGGAAACCTTCCGAGTTGTTTTAAAATTGACCTTTTACATGTAATGTTCTTATTTGATGGAACCTTTTCTTCCCAACTCTCTCATCTAAGATATTTTTGGTAGCGTGAATGATTGTGCATTATCATTTTTTGTTTAATGGTTTTCACTAGTATTCCATATACTTGCAAATCTATGTTTTGCTTTATATTTCTTAAATGAAAGTTGACAAAGTTAAATGTCTCTATAAAAAGTGATCAAGAGAGAACTGAAACTCTAGAAGGAGATACCCTAAAAGTGACATTTTTCATGTAATATTGTCATATAATGGAATACTTTTTCATCAACTCTTTCATCTATCATTTTTTGTGATGTGAACAATTGCACATTATTTTTCTTATGCTTAATGGTTTCAATCGGTGTTCCTTACACCCATAAAGCTAGGTTTTAGCACATTTTCATGGTAAATTTCCAATTCTAATATCATACTTTTTAGCATTTAATCCTCTTGGAATTTCAACCCTCAAGATCCAAATCATTAGTATTAATGTTAATTATTATTCCTTAGGCATGAGGGCTCAAGGCACAATTTTGATTCAAAGATGCACAAAAATTTACAATCTCCTTTTGACGCACTTGAGTCCATTTGTTAGATGGTGTCAAAGTCACTATAATTGTCATAGTTGGCCCATATAATGCTATAAGACTTATTAAACCTCAAAAATCCGTTGGACTTTACATGAGCATAATTACATGGATCTCACTTCATCCCTAAGTTTGAAACATTTCCAAAACAATTATGGACTTTCTATGTTGCATATAGAGGTTTTTGGGCCTAACACATGGTATTATGTGGACCTTAGTTAAGACTTGCAACATTTCATCAACTCATGACAAAAAGAAGGCCACTTTGAAAGTTGATTCTTGCGAATATATCACCCAAATGGCTATATTATTTTAGAGTCAAGTTTTTTGAGCTCAACATTGTAGGTTTTAACCTTGTATAGTTAATTGTTGAAAGAAAAATCCTAATAAAATATAAAAGATACAACGGAAAACACACACAGTAACACAAATATTTAACCTTGGAAACCCAAATGAGGAAAACCATAAATATTTTTCAATATATTCTTCTTTACAATATTACAGTACATACATATACATATACATACACACACACACACACACACACACACACATATACATATGATCAACAATCTAAGCAAACAATTTCCATTGTTTATTACACCAAGAGAACTTATTAGTGCTCATGGATTTTGTTAATGAATCTACAATATTATTCAAATTTTCCACCTTCACCAACAATACCTTCTTTTCTTCAATCATATCTTTCACAAAGTGATACTAAACATCAATATGATTCGTGATAGAATGATACGTTGGGGTCTTTGTTAGGAAGATTAAACTCTAACTATCATATTTTATCCTCACATCACATTGTATCAATACAATACCTAAACATAATCTCTATAAGCATATTGCTTCCTCACTTGCATGAATGGTTTCCATGTATTCAACTTATGTAGTTGAGAGTGCCACTATAAATTGTCCCTTGCTCTTCTAACTTATTTCTACACACACCCACTTATAGATATTTTATGATCTAGATCTCCAACCCATTCTGCATCAACAAAGCCATGTATTCCTAACACTATCCAATCCTAGTCTTCCTAGGTAACACAATCTTATCTAGTTCTGCCACACAAACACCTGAAATCTCTTTTTACTATTCTCCAATGTTCCTTCCCTGGTTTTTACATATACTTGTTCAACAGTCCCATTTGTTGGTTGGGTAAATCAATCTTGCAGACAAGACCGATCTCCCTAGTATCAGAAGATAGTCTAGCAACATACGGACAAACAAACCTATCTTTCTCTAGACATATGCGATCTATAAGTAAATACTACAAAGGTGTTAAGATCCTACCTTAGATCCAATGCTTGTTCATAGTAGTCGTCCTTCAATTGTTCGAAAGAGTTACCCTCCAATCGTTCGAAAGAGTTACCTTTAAAGACCTACAATCACAAAAAAGAAAACATTAAATAGCACCTACATAGCAAATATCATAAATCATGTCTATTATGGTGATCAAGGAATCCATAAAATAAACCATGAATCAACAGCTTATTGAGAAAAACAAACTTATTTGTATTAACTTTGAAGTAGAATAACCTTACAACCTTTTCAGCCTTGATGTTGAAACAGCTCTTCTTGGGGTCCGAAACAGTAATTTCCTTTACTTTGACAAGCCTTTCACTCTTCCAAATGAGATCTTAGAGGTATGTAATCTCTCCTCATAAAAACTCAACTAAAGAAGACTAAGTTCCAGCAACGTTTCACCTCAAAAATATTCAGCTTCCAACCTCCCAAGTAACCAGCCCAATTCTTCTTTTTACAGTGCAGAGGAGGAGGTTACAGGTCCACCTATGAAGGGATAGAATCCTCCTTCAAAGGGATAAGCTCCTCACATCAAGGGGTTAGCTCCTTTAAGGTATGGGATGCATGAACCTAAAGAGAGCGAACTTGCCACCTCAAGATTCCTTCCATAAGCTTCTAGAAATGACTCAAAGTGAGTTTTTCAGAATATACTCACGCCTTTTTAACTTTTACAAGGGTCCACACCTTTAACACAAAGACAGTGTGGTCAGGTGTGCAGGGGACTTGACCATTAGGTGCGGGACCACAGGTAATACAAAGAGAAAGTGTGGAACCAGAGTTTTAAAGACTTTGAGGGCTTTTCTCTTACTTTCAAGGCTTGATATGAGGAACTGATGCTTCAGACTTGCAGAGGGGGAAAGTATGAGTGGTAATGAACTCACACAGATAGCAGAATGTCAAGGTGACAATTTTTAGTGCAACACCATTACATGTGATACATCTAGTATAGTAAATACCATTATATACATCAAACTTCCAACCATGCTAGCATACAAAACACCAGAGATGTCGTCTTCATCTTCGAAATCAATTTACATATATAGGAATAGGGACCTTTATTGATTTACATTCTTGCATAATAAACTTATGCAAAATTGTCTCAGCATATTTCCTATAATTCAATTAGAGTTTCCTATATTCCCAATCTCTTTTAATTTCCATGCCTAAAATGTAATTTGCAGCACCAAGATGCTTCATGTCAAATTTTAGAGGATAATTGAGTTTTCAGTTCCTAGATGATTTCCCTACCATTTTCAATCAACAACATATCATCCTCATACAACATCAAATAAATAAGATGATCACCAACTAATTTGAAATACATATAGTGATCCACTTTGCTCCTTGTGAAGAAAAGTACCAATATATAAGTATGAAATTTTTGATACCACATCCTTGATTACTTCTTTAACTCTCTTGCATACTAGCTCTTTCTTTCCTTTAATACCAAAACTTTATAGCTACTTCATGTAGATTTCTTCTTCTAGATCCCCATGTAGGAATTTTATCTTCACATCCTTGTGTTATACTTCAAATCAAAGGCAACATCAATGGATAAAATCATTCTAATGGAAGTTAGCTTGGAAATAGGGGGGGAAATCTCACCAAAATAAATTCCCTCTACTTGGGAATAACTTGTTGCTACTAACTAAACTTTATATTTCTCCAGTTGGCCTTCTATGTTCAACTTCTTCTTAAATACCCATTTTCTAAAAATGGGATTTCTACCAACCAACAACTCCACTAGATCCCAAGCCTCATGTCTAAGGTTGCTATTAAGTTCAACCATGAACTTTTCCAAAGTTTTCCATCCTCTAAATCCACTGCCTCCCTAACCGTTCTAGGATCATCATCATTAACAAATAATTAAAAAATGGAATGTAAATCATTTGGAGTATATATTTATAGCTTCCTTATTTCCCAAATTGATTTCCTCCATACTGGAGTATATGGTTCTCTTTTGTTGATTCATGTTCTTTTGTAGAGTCTGATTCATCATCCTTTAATTCCAACTTTATAGTTTATGGTTCTTTCCCCCTTGGTAGGACTTATTGTTTGTCAAAATCTTTGATTTCTCTAAATATCAAATATTTACTATACACAACCTTCTTAGTTTTTGGGTTTAAAATCGTATAACCTTCTAGTCCATATTTATATCTAATAAAGATACACTTTTATGCTTTCTTAATTAGACTCCTCCTACTCTCTTTTGGTGCATGTACATAAGCATCACAACCAAATACCATGAGATGTTTAAGATTTTTGATCTTATGAGTCCATATGTCATCCAGACTCTTGCCATCCAACACTAATTAGGGTGATATTTTTACCAGGTAACATGTAGTGTCCACTACCTCTCCCTAGAATTATTTTTCTAACCTGGCATTGAGCATGCTCCTTGCCTTCTCCATTAGTCTCTTATTCATCCTTTTTACAACACCATTCTGCTGACATGTGCGTGGAGTATTCTTTTGCCTTTATATACCACACTTCTTAAATAATTCTTGGAATACATTCCCACATAATTATCCACCATTATTTGTCCTCAACTCCTTAATTTTATTCTCTGACTGACTTTCCACAATAGCCTTAAACTCTAAAGGTATCAAAGACTTCAAATTTCTTCCTTAGGAAATAAATCCATGTATTCCTCAAGAATTTACTTATAAATGATACAAGAGAAATATTTTTACCCAGTAATGGAACCAACATAGGTACAAACACATCACTATGCACTAATTGTAATATTCCATATGACCTTGTAGTACCATAGGAGAATATTACTCGATTTTGCTAGCCAAATAAAAATCATCCATATAAATAAAAGTCCAAATATTAATTAGACATGCCTCCTACCATACCATTATCATGTATTACTTGAAGGACCTTCTCTTTTATATTTCCCAATATTTGATACCACGACATAATCTTTTCTCTAGAGGCTATACGATTTTTTCCTTCTTCTGCTCCACTCTTGAGAACAATGGAACTATTGCACCCATCATTAACAGTTCTTCCCAACAGTGTTTACATAGCTCCAATCCAAATTCCGAATAACAATACTATTTCTCTTCCAACCATCCTACAAGTATCCTTTTCAAACATTATGTTTACATCTGCATCGCCCATCTTGCTTCCAAAAATCAAAATTTTGGCCAATCCTAGGATGTGTAAAACACTAGGGAGCGTTCTAATCCTTCCACCCATGAAATTCAACTTGATGTTTCCTTGTCCTATGATCCTAGTTATCAATTTATCTCCTAAGAAGACATCACCACCATCATAGATTTCATACTCGCAAAATAACTTCCTATGAGGATTCATATGAAAGGATACACCTAAGTTGGTCAACCATACCTCATGATTTACATATGTACTTGAAGAATCCAAATACACTTCCTCTCCTTCATATGTGGAGGTTTATGGTATTTCTTGTAGTTTCGTTATTCCTTTCATATTTAACAAACCTTTATGAATTTGTCTGAGAGTTTAGATCTTCCTATAGATTTAGATTTCCAACTTAAAGACTTATTCAGATTTTTATTATGGGAGCATCCTCTTACATACTAGGCATTTGTATTCTAACTTTCCATATTTTTAATTCTCATCTCCTTTGATAATAAGGATGACATTATATCATTGAAACTTAAAGTAGTTGCATTACTACCTATGGAAAAAACCAAACTATCCCACAAGTCTGGTAAAGAACTCAAAAAAATGATACACTTATCATCATATGAAATCTTAAAATCAACAGATAATATATAACTCACCACAGCTTTGAATGTTTTTAGATGTTGTACCACCAAGTCTCCATCTTTCATCCTCAAGTTATACAGCTTTTTCCATAGGAACAATTTGTTCACTAGGGACTTAGACTACTACAAAGTCCCTAAATTGTTCCACAATGAATTTGTTGTAAATTTTACTAAAACATTTAACAATACTAAATCTGAGAGAAAATAGTATTGTGATATTTTTATTTCAATCCAACTTGGTCTAGTCTTTTTTTGACATCTTTATTAGTGTATTACCTATATCGACAATGACCCACTAGTCTTTTTTCACCAACAATTCTTCCACTTTGAGCTTCCACAACTCAAAAAGCTACCCATCGAATTTCTCAATCTTTATATTTGAATTGCTTGCCATTTCCTTGCGCCACAAGAAACAATTTTGTAAATCACCCACATGCTTAAGAAAAAACCTACTGAACAATTGATATTGTCTAATTAATTGGCGGTAATTGGAATGTTGGCATTGATGTCAACTGGACTAGCATTGAGTTCAGAAGTAGTAGATGTGAGCATGTTTATTCTGGGGGGAGTCCCATGGTTGTTGCAGTCTTAGATAGAGAATCACCATAACAAGCAGGCCTATTAGAAAATCCATAAGAAGATGATTGTGTTGGCCGGGAAGTCCAGGATTTCAAGCATAAGAAGAAGTGTCAAGGTGCAAAGAATGGAAGAGAGTTTTCAACCATGTTTCAGGAAGAAAATGGGCTCAAAGACTCCATCAGACCTTCTCCATTAGAAATTCCTTCGAAAAATATTTCCAACAGTATGTGGAAGTCCATAAATAGATCTTAGGATCAAAAGTTATTGATAGTCGAAGTAAGGATCTTGAAGTCCTTAGGAGAAGGCTGAATTTTAGAACTAGGGAAGCAAGCCGAATCTTGAAACCCTGAATTTTAGAGGGTCAGAGTCTCGGGAGGTTCAAAACGTCAGATACTGGAAGGGTTGAATATTGAAGAAGACATAATATCAGGGAGTAGTTAAAACATCAGAACCCTGAATTTCAGAATGTAGAATATCGAAAGGTCATCATATAGGAACCTTAGAGGTTTGGAACTTTGGGTTTTCAGAACATTGTAACTTCCTATAAATTGATTTCTTTGAAAAGCACCGAGGGTTGCAGGGAGCAGGAATTACAAAGGAATTTGTTTACATAACCAAGGACCAAGGGGCCCTTTTCTCACCTCGGATAGGACACATGGAAGCAGGTGATTGGCCCTAGCTAACAGTGGCAGATGACATCAGCATGGCATGGTTGTACAAAGGACACGTGGCTATTAGATTCAACATTATTGAGTGGCCTAATGGGGAAAATCCTATGACACATGTCACCAATAAGGAGACACCAGGTGGAGATGATGAGAAAATCATGACATCATTCGGGAAGTATATTTCGGAGGTCAAAGTTTCTGTAACTCCTCTCTAATTGAAATTTGAGAAAAACTCTAATAAAGGGGATTTCGATGTGACTGGTGTTTGGTCGTGGAGACCAAAAGAACCAAGGGTGTATTTAAGGGCTAAGCACTAAATTTCTATGGAGACACCATGTATATTAGAGGCTGAAGATTTCATAACTCCTTCGTAATTGAATTTTGAATAAATTTTTGATACTAAGGAGCTTTGATGTGTTGGTGTTTGGTCATGGAAGCTAAAAGAACCAAGGGCAAAGAGAAAATACACAAGGAGATAGGCCCTCAATTGTATCCTAAAGGCCTTAGCACCTAAGTGTTATGTCACCGGTCATAACACTTGGCCATATGGTGAAAAACAATAGGGGGCAAAGAAAAAGATGCTAAAGGACAAGCTTGGGATTTTTAGATCTTGCAATTTTGTAACATTATACCTTAATAAAGTTATGATATGAGGAACCCAAAAATTGTAACATAGAGTTGTATGAATTTTCCGGTCACAACATCCGGTCCCATGGTGTAAAAAAAAAGGGGCGAAGCAAAAGGGGCTAAAGGCCAATCAGAATAACGTGATTTCATAATATCCTTCATTAATAAGGTTACGGTATGCAGGGCTCCAATATTTCCATACAGAGGTATATGAAAGATGTATGAGTCGAAAACCAAGAAATAATTGCACACAGAAGAGTTGGAAGTTGGAGTAATAGAGACAGAGACCAAAATCATTGGGTCTAGGTAGCAAGGGCCACGATTACGCATGATGATTTAAATGGAACCTATCATGAGCTGAGAAGTAAGTGACCTGTTGTCTCCTCATGCATGATTCATTGAATTCAATGAACATCGGACCCTCAAGGACATGAGATTGATTATAGAAAGAAAAGAGCCATGTTGGAGTACATTTTGATCATTACGATCAACAGAATAAGCATGGAGAGCCTCGTTAGAGTGTACATGTGGACTGAGAATTTATTTATCAGCATGGAAACTCTCAAGATCCCATTCTCAATGTTTAATGTGGTGGAAGAGATCAGGCAATTTGATGTAACAACAACATGGACAACCATGCAGGAGTATGCTTGAGTAGCGTGAATGGTAGTTTAATGGTCAATCGAGAGTGCATCATTCCTAAAATTGTAGAGGAAAAAAAACATATGATCACAGTTGAGCAAAGTGGGGTAATACAATATTGGGGTGCAAGTTGAAGAGAGTGGAATGGTGTATGCGAGAGTGTGGAAAAATATCCCAATTGTTGAACTGAGACAAAGTGTTGCAGAGGGTTGTGATTAGAGCTTAAGGAGAAACTAGGAGCACAATTTAAAGGAGATATGCAGTGTTAAAGGGAAGAGTGTGGTACTACAGTGAATCGCATTGATATTTCTTTGTATTTGTATTTGCCCCTATTTTCAGTTTGAAAATTGTATGAAAGTTAGAGCAGTGACTAGAGCAAGTGGTGGCTTGCATTCATAAGAGGTTGGTGCCTCTTGGAAAGTAGGGGCTTTCTATCTAAAGGGGGTCAGTGCCTCCTATGACTGGTTTCTCACAAACAAATTGATGTAATTAAGTAGGTGCTTAATTCACATCATAACAACAAATGGATTGGTGGTTTTTTCCTTTTGGGTTTCCATGTAAAAATACCCATGTCAATATGTGTATGTTTCTCATGTGATGGATTTTATGTACATGTGAATGCCTTATATTGTTGATCATTTTTATTGTGTATGAAAGCTCTCACAAATAAGTGACTGTAGTGAAAAGAGTTAAAGAATTATTCATAAAAAATTTTAAGAACCCCACTATTACTAGTTCCTCCCCCCTCTCAATAATTCCTTATTCCAACAATTGGTATCATAGAAAGGTTCCTTCAAGAGTAGTCTAACCACTGGAAGGTAGATCCATAAGGAATTATGTCTTGGAAAGAGAGTCAAGAGGATTATTCATGTAGAATACCAGTCTTTGACGGGACAAACTATGTATTTTGGAAAGTAAGGATGGAAGCTTATCTTATGTCCCTAGGAGTAGATGTTTGGACTTGTGTAATAGTAGATTATGATGTACCTGATGTTCCTCCCACTGATGTAGATGGTAAGAAATTGTATGGAAATAATTCTAAAGCCAAGAATGACATTCTCTTCGGCCTTAGTCAATCTGAACTTGTAAAGGTTATGCATTGCAAGTCTGCCAAGGAAGTATGGGTGAGGGTCAATTAGAGTCATGAAGGAGATGATAAAGTCAAGCAGGCCAAAATTCAACCCTTTAGAATGAGTTTTGAAAGCTTAAAAATGAATGAAGAAGAAAGTATAGCACAATACTTCCTCAAATTTGATGAAGTAACCAATATGATTAGAGGAATCGGTGAAGAGGTCAAAGAAGATATAATTGTTCAAAAGGTCTTAATATCTCTACCCATGAGATTTAATACCAAAGTCCCTATCATTGAAGAGATGATTGACTTAAAGAATTTCAAGTTGGATCAACTGCTTGGTACTCTCAAAACTTATGAGATGAGAGTAGGAAAAGAGAAGTTTGAACCTAGGGAGGCAGCATTCAAAGTGTCCAATAAGGACAAGGAGCACAAAGACCATCAAGATTGCTCCAGCTACGAATTTGATCAAGAGCTGGCTCAATTTTATAGAAAACTAAAGTGTGGCTCAAGAAAGCATAAAGGGAATTTTCCCTTTGAATGATTTCACTGTGGAAGGGTTGCACATTTTTCGTCCAAATTCCCTTACAAGGAAAGGATAGAAAAGGAAGGTGGTTAAAAATTTAGAAATAAATTTCAAAAACATTAGAAGAAGAAGTTATTTAAGAAAAAGGGTCTTTACTCCAAAGAGGATAGCTCAGCACTAGAATCATACAGTGAGACCTCTTCATAAAGTAATTCAAATGAGTATTTACTCATGGCATTTAATGCAGACTCCAAGAAACAAAATATTACTGACTTTGGAGAGGAAGAAGAACAAGTAGGAGTAGTGTAATTTGAAGGGGAACCCATCAATGCTCTTGATGAGTTAAAGAAGTCCAGGAAAAAGAACATGTAGCTAAAAGAATAACTGTAGTGTGTTGAAGGAGGTGTGTACAACTTAGACAATGAGGATTTTGTTTATCAGAAATAAAAACTTGAATAAGACATTAAAATAATATATAGTTTATCTCTTCTACTATAATAAAAATAGGGAACAAGTGAGAAACTATAAGAAGAGAATAAACATTTACAACAAGAGTTGTTCAAGGTAAAGAAGGAAACAATCTCAAAAATAGGAGAAGATTATGTCCTTGAAAGTCAAGTTAGAAGAAGCTAAGCAAAAGAAAGAAGTTCTTCATGATTTGATCCATGAATGGGAATAAAATTGTCAGAGTCTTGAGGCAGAAGTAATCTCCTTGAGAACATATCTTGAGATAGTGGAGACCAAGAAAGGTATAAATGATAAAATTGTAGAAGGAATAAGAAAGCTAGATCAGATTCTAAACAACTAAAGGTCTTCAGGAAACAAAATAGTTCTGGGATACTCTAGACCACAAGAATCTTCTAGGGGAAAGATAAACTTCAGGTCTATAGGGTTTGAGGAACCACAGAACTATGCAAATAGGTATCAAGAAAGAATCAATGAAGCCAAAAGGGTAGTAAGGAAAAGAGGAGATCATTACTAGAATAATAACTCCATCCACCCCAAGGATCTACACCAATGGAGAATGAATCAATCAACTAGAAAACAAAGGCACCTTCATGCACAAACTCATGAACCTTCCAACAATAGGTAAACTTATTGATTTTATGGTTATTGTTATAAATTTCACGTCTTTGGACATACGTTTGTTGATTGTAAAAGTATCAAAATTGAAAGAGATGAAAATCCCAGCTATAATAAGTATTAGAATTTTAGATCTCAAAACTCTCCTCTCAGAGATCAAAATGCCTTCCCCCCCCATTAAGTGATGTTGATGTTAAGAATTTACTGCATTGAGATAAATTATTTTTTGATATCTACAAAGAGGAAAAATTACCAACAACAATACACATAAACAACACACACAATATTTAACCAGGAAAAACCCAATGCAATGAAATTCCATCAGCCTTGGCGAAAACCTTGGCCAACCTAGCCAAGTGAGCCTTCACCGCTTACATCCCTGGCCTACATTACAATGAAGTATTCTCAACCTCTTATAGGCTCCATTAAATGCAATATCATAGGTGGTGATACCATGGGTACACTACCCATTGTGCCCAAAAACCACTACTGGTTACCCTGGTCAACTTTGACTCTATATTGAGTCAAGTTTACTTAACAGTCCCCCCCTTAAACCTTGACTTGTGGTTTCCTTTGACTAAATCCAACCAAACTTGCCAAGTGAGTCAACTCCACTCACTCTGGCCCTTACCCCCCTCGAAGTTTTATACTTGAGGCATTTGTTAACCTAGCATGCCCCATATCACCTATGTCTAACCCATACTTTACCCATGATTATCCAGGGGTACATATTAATTACCATGTCTTACAGTAGTATGCCCATTTACATGCAATAATTGACTCCATTTTAATAATTTTTTTGTTTATACCTTGTTGCTGTCTCAACAGATTATCTCGCCATGTTGTAACTTTCTGACCTATCCTCTCTCGCTTTTGTAGCCTATGAGTGTTCTCCTTTTTTGTGGACCATTTCCATAATCAGCATCAATAATCATAAATTTAAGTTCCAACACAAGTAGCTCGCCATAGGCAGCACCACAACTCAAATACTCCCACAACTCCACTATGCTACACTTTTAATGACTTTTATCGTGGAAACCTTAATTTATTTTCTTATCCATTAGTAATAGTGTTGAATTTTCACATCACTCCAAACATTTCATCACTTCACCCCACTTTGCTGAGGTATAGCGTTAAGGATGCCCTTAACATGGTATTTCACATATTTTGTTGAGGACTATAACAAGATTTTTAATTATGGTTGGTTGCTACGGCTTTAATGTTGAACACATGATTACTCATCGATCTGCTTAAACAAGTCTTGGGCTATCACTGTGAGCGGCCTCTGCAACCACTACTACATTCTTGCGAGCATCGTAAACCTTTAAAATGCATCGACTACCAATTCCACACATTCTTGTAACAATACCTTTCCTTAATTATGCTTTCTGCCATCTTTGAAAGAAGTGAATCGATCCTCACTTCTTGGAGAATGAACTTGTTGGTTGTCACTTGCCATGCATAACAAAACAAAATACTTTTTTCATGAAGCATATGCTTGTGTTTGTTCCCATAAAAATAGGTGATATAACATCGCCCAATTATCCAACTACGAACACTTGAACATAGACCTGAAGCTTCTAGAGCGTCGACGACTATGTTGGCTCTCCTACTCCTACGTAGTGCACAGCTATCGCTCAACCCACATTTCGTCACTAGGTAGGATGGAATTTTCAAAAGCCCATGTTACCCACTTGCATGCCTACAAGTGTACAGCTCGAGCTTACTCCTTCATGCCACACGCCTTGGAAGCCTGCACAACATTCTTGGCCATTCATCGAGTCCTCCCACTTCGAGAAAACTTGAGCTTCAATATAGATCCATGATTTTATTTGTGGATTCAAGCAACCAAACAACAAATTTATCTTTGTCACTTTCACAACCATTAACATTGGTTCTACCATTATCCCCTAAGATTTAATTCTCAATAATTCATGAATAGCCACCATACATCGCACACAAGTTATCTGACACACAACAACTGTGATGAACACAAGTAAATCCCAACATTATAGAATAACCAGTCATATTTGCACTACTTCTCTTGACCGATCTGATATGATCCACTAAAAACTAAAAGAAAAATACAAACTTGTTAGAGTTTGGCTGAATCATGATTCACAATATATGGGTTTTGATCCAGATATCCAGATCTGCAAGAAAACTCAGTTATCTCTCTATCTACTTGATCCAGGTGGATATTGGTGGCCACCTGCCAAGTCCACCTGGACCCCCACCATTGTCTTTCTCAGCATTTTCAGTTTCCTTAATTGTAGCACAACTTACTATTTTTAGCAGTTTTTCAGGTCCCGAACTTCCGGAGCTGTTTTGAGGCCCTAAACGACGTTTTTTGGGAATCCAGGGGCAACACGGGTCCATGAAACATGGACCAGTGTTGTTGTTCCAATAATGATAGTGCTCGAATAAATCTTTCTAATGAGCTATTGTACGCATCAAACGGAGATCATATGCTAAAGTTACGACCCGGGGAAGTTGATGTACCAACTTACCCCCAAACGGGGCCCACAGTTTGGCGTTTCATCTCCTAGGGTTAGGTTTTGGAATGTTAAGGGTTTTTCATTGTTCTCAACAATAAATAGGCCTTCGAGCCTCATTGTAACACAGTTCAGAGGCATGTAGCCATCAACATCTCTTCTCAGATATAGCTACCATCGCCCTAGCTAGTTTATTTCCATTTCTGATTGTAAGCATATTTCAGTATTTTCCATTAATGAAATGAAGTATTATTTCCGCTGCATATTTGTGTATATGGTTATCTCTGTAATTTTTTGCGTTCCAGTTTAAATCCGGATCACTACTAGGCCAATACAAACCCTTGGCAATAAAAATGTCCCTCTAAAGTCAAAATGGCTCTAATACCAATTGTTAAAAAATTTACTTCAAAGATAATAAATAATTACTTAGAGGAATGAATATAAAATAACCACCAACAATACACATAATATTTAACTAGAAAAACCCAAACTCCAGGGAAAAACCCAACCCATTGAAATTTCATTAGCCTTGGCCAACCCAGCCAAGTGAGCCTTCACCACTCACATCCCTAGTCTACATTACAATGAAGTCTTCCCATCCTTTTATAGGCTCCATTACATGCAATACCACAAGAAATGATAGCATGGGTACTCTATATCAGGCACCCAAAAACCACTATTGATTACCCTGGTCAACTTTGACTCTATCTTGAGTCAAGTTTACCCAAAAGTTGAATGTTTAAAATGTAATAATTTTTGGCACAAGGAAAGTGAGTGCGGAAGCAGGTTTGATTACCCATCTAAGTCCTTGAATACTTGGCATCCAGCTTTTCAAAAGGATAACGAGAATTGGAAATGAAAAGCCGAAAAGAGCATGAAATGTGGACTTTCTCTATCAACACATAATCAAGAGAGAAAATGGTATGTGGATAGTGGTTTTTCTATGCATATGACTAGGGATAAGAGAAAATTTATGTTGCTAAAAGAAAAAGACAAAGGGAACAATGTCACTTTTAGAAACAATGCCTTAGCAAGAAATAAGGGTAAGGACATAATCAATCTTGATCAAAAGATGAAAGCCCAAAATGTGTTGTATGTGGAAGGTCTCAAGAACAACTTGTTTAGTGTAAGACAATTGTGTGATAATGGCTATGATGTGACCATTTGATCCAAGGACTGTGAGATCCGAATCAACGAGAAATATGGAAAGCTAGTGGGAAAAGCAGTCAGAACTCACAATAATGTATATGTGTTTGATGACTCCAAAGTAAATTGTTATTTGAACAAGACGAATGAAGCACGATTGTGGCATAGGAGACTTGGTCATATGAATTTCGACAGTTTGATAAGAGTCAACAAGATGGGAGTTGTGAGAGGTTTGCCAATATTGTCAAGGCCTAATAGTTCAATCTGCAAATCATGACAATTTAGTAAAAAAACTAGGAATCATTTCAAGACAAAAGAGTTATCTTCATCTAGACAACTGGAGCTAATCCACACACATATATACGGAAAAACTAGAGAAATAATCCCAAGAGGAGAAAGGTAGTTTATGTTGATTGTTGATGATTTTACAAGGGCACTTGGATCGTGCTCTTAAAATAAAAATCAGAAGAATTTAAACATTTTAAAATATTTAAAGCTCAAGTAGAAAATGAGAAATATCTTAAGAACAAATGCTTACGATCGGACAGAGGAGGAGAATACACTTCAAGAGAGTTTGAAGAATTTTATGAAGAGCATGGCATCAAGAGGCAATATTTTGCAACTAGAACTCCATAATAAAATGGAGTAGTTCAGATAAAGAATAGAAGAATCCAGGAAATGGCCAAATCTATGATGGATGAAGTAGATGTACATAACATATTTTGGGGAGAAGAAACACATGCAACAATGTACCTATCAAATAGAACACAACTTATGCATAATAGTGATAAATCTCCCTATGAGTTATGGAAGGGAAAATCTGCATTAGTGAAACATTTCAAGGTGTTTGGGAGAAATTTCTTTATCAAAAGGAATGATAAAAATCCTGGAAAGTTTGATTCACACATTGATGCGGGTATGTTACTCAGGTACTCTTCTCGAAGTAAAGGATACAAGTGTTACAACAAAAGGACAAACAGGGTTGACGATTGCATTTATGTAGTATTAAATGAAATAGCTCCACAACTTGAGATCTCCAAAGGAAATGTGAACTCAAATGGAGAATAGATATCAGCCATCAGATCCCGAGATCATGAAGAAACAGAGTCAGATAATAAAGATGTAGAAACGAGCGCAACTCTAAGGCCCAAAACACCTTCAAGGTATGTACAGAAAGAACATCCTGAGACTAAAATTCTTGGTAATCAAATAATTGGTGTTCAGAATAGTAGGAAATTTATTGGTAGTTCAAGATTGGAAATTTTTCTCTGCTATCTCAGGTTGAGCCTAAAAATCTCAGTCAAGCAAGTGAGGACAATTCTTGGGTGAGAGCTATGAATGAAGAACTTGACCAAATAGAGAAGAATGACACTTGGGATATTATTCCAAGACCTAAAGAGAAAACTTTCATTGGAATAAAATGGGTTTTCAAAAATAAGATAAATTAGCAGCATTAAGTAATTAGGAACAAGGCTCGTTTGTTCTACAAAGGGTATGCATAGATAGAGGGGGTATATTTTGAGGAAAAATTTGCACCATTATCTAGACTGGAAGCTATCAAAATGTTTCTTTACTTCACCAGTCATATATACATCAAGGTATATTAGATGGATGTGAAGTATGCATTTCTCAATGGAGATTTGGAAGAAGAGGTTTATATTGAGCAACTAGAAGGATTCACACTCACCGGAAATGAAGGGTTTGTGTGCAAGCTAAGAAAGGCCATATATGGAATTAAATAGGATCCTAGAGCTTGGTATGCAAGACCGGATCGAAACCTTCAACAACAAGGCTTTAAGAAAGGTATTGTAGACAACAATCTATACATAAAGTCTGAAGATGATCATCTACTAATTGTAGTAGTTTATGTGGACGACATAATTTTTGGTAGCAACTTGGAACAATTGGGAAATCAATTTGCAAACTGTATGCAAATAAAGTTCAAGATGTCCATGATTATAGAATTGTCCTTCTTCTTAGGATTGCAAATTTCTCAGGAAAAAAAATGGGGTATTTATCTCCCAATCTAAGTACCTATGAGAAACTCTGAAGAAGTTTTGGATGGAATATTGCAAACTAGCTAGCACACCTATGGTTACAAGCTGAAAATTGTGCAAAGAAGATGAGACACCATTAGAATCAGACTGAGTACAAATCAATGATAGGAATATTTTTGTATTTCATATCTTCGAGACCAGAGATTATTCAATAAGTGGGCCTTGTGGCCAGATTTCAAGCTTTCCCTCATGAGAGTCATGTCATCGTTGTCAAAAGGATTTTTAAATATATTCAAGGAACGACTGATTATGGACTATGGTATGCTAAAAGCAAAGAGTTTAAGTTGAAGGCCTATACTAATGTTGATTGGGAAAACAATATTGATGACAAGAAGAGCACCTCTGGTGCAACATTCTTTTTGGGAATCTTTGTAGTGCCTTGGGTCAAGAAGAAACAAACCTCCATTTGTTTATCAACTGCTTAAGCAGGGTATATTGAAACTGCCACTTGTTGCTCGCAAATTCTATGGATGAAGCAAACCTTGAAGGAAATTAAGGTAGAGTTGGTTGATCCCATTTTAATCATATATGATAATACTAGTGCCATTAGTATCTCTAAGAATCTTATCATGCACACAAAGACCAAGCACATCCCTATCAAGTTCCATTTCTTAAGAAAGCAAGTTGAAGCTAACATTATTCGAATTGAATATGTGGCCACTAAATACAAATGTGCAAACAAATTTTCTAATCCACTGGCCAGAGAACCCTTTAAATATCTCAGGTAGAAGATAGGAGTTGTGACTCGTCCTCCCAAATGACTCACTTATAATGTGTGTTGGCAGCTACTGAACATGTGGGAACAATTAAAGAGTAGGTTGCAGTGGTTTAGGGGGAGTTTTCAAGAGAATCATTTCGCATTTATGCCAAAGGGGGAGAAGATTACTGGTGCATTAGAGAAGAAAAACAATGAAGAAGACCATGCCTAGTATCAGAGGGGGCTTATGTTTTTGTCATCAATGCCAAAGGGGGGTATTATTGGATAATTGATATTGTCTGATTCATTGGTGGCACTTGGAATGTTGTCATTGGTGGCACTTGGAATGTTGTCATTCATGTCAACCGGACTAGAATTGAGGTAAAAAACATTAGATATGAGCATGTTTGTTATGGGGGAAGTCCCATGGTTGTTGTTGTCTCAGGTAGAGTATCATCATAGTAAGCGGGCCTATTGGAAAATCCAGAAAAAGACGATTGTGTTGGCTGTGAAATCCAAGATTCCATGCACAAGAAGAAGTGTCAAGGTGCAAAGAATGGAAGAGAGTTCGCAACCATGTTTCAGGTAGAAAATGGGCTCAAGGACTGCATCAGACCTTCTCCACTAGAAAGTTCTTTGAAAAATATTTCCAACAGTAAGTGGAAGTCCATAAATGGATATTGGGATCAAAATTTATTGATATTCGGAGTAAGGATCTTGAAGTCCTTAGGAGAAAGCCGAATTTTAGAACCAGGGAAGCAAGTTGAATTTCAGAACCCCAAATTTTGGAGGGTCGGAGTCTCAAGAGCTTAGAAATGTCATATATAGGAAGGGTCGAATATCAGAGCAGGCAGAATATCAAGGAGTAGGCAGAACATCGGAACCGTGAATTTTGGAAGGTTGGAATATCATAAGGTCAACATATTGGAACCTCAGAGGTTCAGAACTTCTGGTTTTAATGTGGTTGAAGAGATCGGGAAGTTTTATGCAACAACAACATGGAAAACCATGCAGGAGTACTCTTGGGTAGTGTGAATGGGAGGTTAATGGTCAACAGAGAGAACATAATTCCTATCACCATAGAGGAAAAAAACAAAGAAACACAGTTAATAAAAGTGGGGGAATACAATATTGTTGTGTGAGCTGAAGAGAGTGGAGTGGTGTATGTGAGAGTGTGGGAAAATGGCCCAACTATTGAACTAAGACAAAGTGTTGTAAAGGGATGCGACTAGAGTTGAAGGATCAACAAGGAGCACAATTCAAAGGAGATATGTAGTGTTAAAGGGAAGAGTGTGGCACTGCAATGAATCAGATTGGTATTTATTTGTATTTTTATTTGCCCATGTTTTTGGTTTGAAATTGTATTAAAGGTAGAACAGTGACTAGATAAGATGGTGGCCTACATTCATAAGAAGTCGGTGCCTCTTGGAAAGTAGGGTCTTGCTATATTAAGGGGATCGGTGCCTCCTGTGAGTGGGTGCTCACAAAAAAATTGATGTAATTAAGTAGGTGCTTAATTCACATCATAACAACAAATAGATTGGTGGTCTTTTCCTTTTGGGTTTCCACGTAAAAATACCTGTGTCAATATGTGTATGTTGCTCATGTGATGGATTGTATGTACATGTGAATGCCTTAACTTTATGATCATTTGTATTGTGTATGAAATCTCTCATAAGTAATTGGCCATAGTGAAAAGAGTTAAAAACTTATTCATAAAATGTTTTAAGAACCCACTATTACTGATTCAGGACCCCACCCCCTCCCCCCCACCAATAATTCCTTATTCCAACAAACCGCTTAGCCACAAAAGTGTCCCCTTGAAGCCAAAATTGCTTTGATAACAAATGTAGGTTTTAACCATGTATAGTTGATTGTTACGAACATATTCTTAATAAATAGAAAATATGTAATGACAAGAACACACATTAACACTAATATTTTATCCTAGAAACCTAAATCGGGAAAAACAAAAATATTTTTCTATATTGACGGGTGCTAAATTTGGCATTTTTTAGCACCCGTCCAATATCTTTTTGCACACATTTTTCCATTTTCATGCCATTTCATCACCCATTTTTCCCACAAGAATGTATTTCTGATCACAGTATAGTTATCTTTTGATTGTGCCATTTTAATGTTTTTTCTTGTGTATTTTAGCAAGAATTTATCTCTTTGTGCTAACATGTGGCAAACCATGAGAAAAATACTTTAGGAAAGTTGTCCAAGTGCAGTTTCCACAATTCTCCTAGTGTTGTTGTAACACCTTTGTGTTGCGGTAACACCCTCATATCGGTATAACTCATGTTTTGTGTAAAAAACCCCCTTCTAATCTTGGCCTCGAATAAGGTTAGTAGGAGGCAGTTACTATGTTGATCCAATCTTCAAGGTACGATTATGGTAATGTGGTCTAATTTTTTTTACCCTTTCAAACTCCCTTAGAACTTAGAATGAATAGCATCATGTTGTTCGTTTAGTCGATACCTTTCCAACGATATAAATTTCACCTCAATCTAACTTACGAATCATAAGATATGATCATTTAAAGATAATTCAAATACTACCTCACCATGTCATCAATGCTTCCATGTGGAAACCAAAAAATGCCTCATGTGGTGTCTAACACATGTGCTCTGCCACCATCAACTGACCCATGTGGAAAGGCACACCCTACGAGAAAATTGGAGGTCAACCTATTTCGGCTCTGTGGCACTGGCATATTAAACTAAACGATGAGGTCCAACCCCTGACCCCCGACCTAGAGGTTGGACCTACCCATCTAGGACCAATACATCTTGGGCCTTGACCATCCAACCCCAACCCAGCTAACCATCTAACTCCCGACCCAGGCGTTCGTCTCTACCTAGCCCAACTTCCAACTTGTGGGTCCCATCGAAGGCTTACTCTTAGACACTTGGATTGGTCATGACTTCACTTGAAGTCCAACCTTTTCACCAACCTTCCAACCCCTGACTTGGCGGGTCCTACCAATTCCTTTAAGTATATTTCTCAAGCCTTCAACACTTATAAAATTTCACGAGTTCTACCTCGTTTACATAGGTGATGTGACATGTGACTAACTCGCTGGAAAACATATGAATTCAATGACAAAATAGGAAAAATGCATGAATAGGAGATTACATTTAGGAAAGTCACATTCAAACACATTTTTCCAAAACCACAAGGAATTTGATCATCCCCTTCACATAATATAGAACACGTTTCCTTTAATTGAATAACTCAAATACATAGAGAAAATAAAAAGTAGCGACCAACATCTCATAGTTGTCAAATCAATAAAGAAACATAGCAATCCATGCTTAGACAACATTTATAGAAAATTAGCAATTCATTACCCATGCACATAGAAAATCCAAAATCCATTGACATGCAAGAATCACGTTCCTTAACATTGGCATAAGTATGCAACCCATGAGATGACCTATGCATAATAATATTTAAACATAAATAATATTCAAGTGTAACAGTATGATCATATACTTATCTTACACAACCAAATGAAATGACCACTGAGATTAGGACTTCGACTCTCCACCCAACCATAAACAAGTTGCATGTAAGTGTTTCTTGCAATTGTCACCCCCGAGCCAGATTCCAAAGCTTGAGGTAGAGTGGATTTAGAGGAGTTTTAAACCAATATTTTAGCTGAAACAGGGTGTCTCAAGGCTACCTCAACTCCACCCACTAGCTATCAAAACCAAGAAAACACGATGAACCACTTCATGGGAATACAACCATCTTAAACTTGGGAGATTTAATTAGTATCATCAGATACAAAAAGGTGTATCAAGGCCACATTGCCTTCACCCACCATCTATTCAAAGATTTCACATCATATAGGGAACATATTATTTCATGTAGAAGGACTTGTAGATCAATGTCCCAACTTCTCCAGGTATTTAGACACAGAGTCTCAATTCAGAAATTAAGAGAGATATATACTTAATAACATGGAGGGTTTATCAGCTATGTTAGCTTTGAATGAATAATAGTGAACTTTCCAGTACCTTAGTGGAATCTTCCACCTATGTTCTCAGCCCAATATCATGGAACTACCATTAGGTGTTGTAATCCCATTATTCTTGTCCACCTCCACCTTTCAAAGGTTATCAACCAAAAACGTCTCTAATGGTGTTATCATCCCTGTAAGGCATAACCATTACTCTATGACTATCAGTCAACAAGCCCCTTGGATTTTTCAGTTGGCTATCATCAAAGCTTCTCTTCTCCCTGAATTATCTCAATCCTCATATCTTATGTGCCCTCTTAGTAATTTAGTTTTACCACTTAGGAGCTTCATGACCTCCCTATATTTTCCTCTATTCTCTTCCTATGTCTTTGACTATGAGTCGTGGATGCTTTTCCATGGAATTTTTAGCTTATTCTTCTCTCTTCCACAGGACCGTCACAACCTCTTCTTTTCTCTATGTGCATCTGCTACCTCCTCAACGTGTGAGAGTGTTTGCATAATGAGAATACTCATCTCATCCATTATTTTGTTCTAATTGAATGGATTCTTCTTCCTACGTGGTCTATATGGTCTAACTTCCTTGGGACGCGAGGCCCATCTTCTTCATTAAATCTTTGTCCCTTTCTTGCTTGTAGTCAAGCCCAAAAGACACATGGGCATGTCCTTAATTTTTCCAGTTGAATTTAATGGCATAGTCATCTCCATTAAAACCACTTAGTCAACCCATGATTTATATTTAAAATAGCCAACTCCTCAATCAATTTCCCTGCTCAAGCAATGGAATCTGTTAGTGTCAGTATCTGCATACTTCCATCAGGGATTGAAATTTGCTCTTTGCATTGTCCTTTTAGGGGTCCCATACTAAAATTTTTACATAATTCCATTAGGTCATGTCAAACTGATCCACTGATGGTTGTCTTCTCTTCTAGAAATCCAATTTCTCCCTCATAGAGTATACTTCCTGACCCTTCTTCAGGTTATCTTCAGTTATGGTTTCATGGTCAATTGGCAATCATGCGTTCATTAGGTCATAGAGCATGTTTTCATTAGGTCTTAGGGTTTCATTTCCAAGGTCAAGAGCCTGATTTTAAAATGTAAATAAAGGTCAGCAATGGTATGAGGATGATAAATAAGTCAAGCGTGAGGCTTGTAGGTCATAGCCACTAAATAATTATCTTTTAACCTAATATGATTTTCACCTAAAAAACATGTTTTTGAGGTGAAAACAGAATATTTTTTAGTTTGTTTGTATTTCTTATGTAATTTTAAGTCTATATGTAATAAATGATCCCAGTTGCACTAGAGAATATCTCCTTGATGCAAGACAAAGAAACACTGCAAAAATCAATTCAAGTTGAGCATGATCCACCTGCAAAGGCACAAAGAAGAAAAGGCATTAAAAACAGAGTTTTGAAGAAGGACAAGAAACATTAGAAAGTTGGTTTTTCAAGTGAAAAATCAAAATCTACTCCTATTTAAGCCCTCACATTTCATTTTCATGTTCATCATTCTCATTTGGAAAGCAAAGAGTCAAAAAGTGAGAAGAAGAGACAATCTTGAGTGAGTTTTGGGTGAAGGAAGGTTAGTGCTGCACTTCTGGAGGGTGTCGCTGCGCTTCTGGAGGGTGGCGCTGTGCTTCTAGAGTAGTGGTGGAGTGGCGCTGCACGTTGGTAGGGTGGCATTGCGTGTTTGAGGCAGGTAAGGTTGGCGTTGCACATTCAAAGCTTGGCGCTATGCGTTGAGACCAGCGCTACGCATCTGGAAACTTTTCCCAGTGTAATTTTACATTGGCACTGCGCTTCTAGGGTAGCGTTGCATGTCTGTGCACTGGCACTGTGTGTTGAGAAGAAGGGCCCTAAATCTCTCAAAACTTCAAGAAACCTCCAAATTTTCCCTCTCACCTGCATACAAGTAAGTTGACCTCCTTTGCTGCAGTTTTGGTTTGCATATCAACATCATAAGCATCATTCTCCATGATAAATATGAAACCCTAAAAATCTCCCTAGTGATGCCTAAAACCCTAAACCCTCATTGTTCATCCTATCACCTATCCCTACAGCTCTAAATCCCCTTATCCATTTATCCCTTTACCCCTATTTCATATCATTTCCATCCCTTTATCCTTCTTCCTCAAGGGCTATTTCTCAAACAAAACAAGCCCTCCCTTTCATTTTTAGTATTCCTAATCCCCCATTCATTTTCTAGCCCATAAGCTCATCTCCCATCTCCCACTCCTAAAAACACTTTCACTCATTCCCTTCATACAACCTCAACCCTGCAAACATGGATAGGAGGACCTAGACTATGAGGAGGAAGAAAACACAGGCAGTGACACCTTAGCAGATAGAGATAGGCAGCAGAGAAAACCACACAAGGGAGGCAGGATTATCATAGAAGAGCCATCAAACCTTAGAGAATTGCAGGCCTCTTAGTTGGTTGTTACATGTTTCAGATATCTTGGCTACTATGAGTTCTGTGAGTAGGTAGAGAGAGTTCAACACCACCCTGAGCTCACTAGACTTTTTGTAGCCCATATTCAAGACAACAGGGTGACTCTTGCTGGGGTAACATTCACAGTCTCACCCTCCATCATTTTAGATGCCACCAGGATTCCAAATGTAGGGGAGAAGTGGTACAAGGCCCAAGACCTGGATGAACAGTACTATGAGCCTTATATCAAACCCCGGTATAGAAATGAGGTGAAGAGACTTTTTCCTTTTAGATTTCTCGAAGATAAGTATGTCCCCATGATGAAAATCATCATGAAGTATTTCACTTGTGAGGGTAGATTCTCCAGGTTGTACACTTATCACATCAAGCTCCTCATGCATTTTACCAGGGTGAGGATGTTAAACCTCCCTTACTTTTTGTTCAAGAATATTAAGAAGATGGCTCATTTTGTCTAGAAGAAGCCATACCCTCAGCAGATGAGCAGTCTTTATCATTACTCCATGATCAATATCATTGTTCTTCATCATCTCAGTCTCCTCAACATCTCTTGGGAGACCTTTATTTCTCATGACATCTTCAGGGGTCCTCAAATTCCTCCATGAGTGTCTCAAGAAGCTGGGGGACCTTCTAGCAGTATTCAGGTGAAAATAGATGAGGAAGCCAAGGAAAATAGAACTACTGAGGTACCCATTTACATGGCATATCAGAGGGGCACAAGGAGATTGTTTGCTGCCGATAGGCAAGTGTTTGCTCCACGGGATGTGGAAGGGACCTTGCATTCTTCATCAGCCCATAGGAAAATGCTAGCTCCACAGGATGTGGAAGGGGCTTTACCTTCTTCATCGACACAACAAGTATAGGTGCAGTAGCTGCACAAAGGGAAGAAAAAGATGTCAGAGAAGAGTTGTGATGATGAGGAGGAAAGAGACTTTGATTTGACTGAGCATGATGAGCCGGAGCAGCATTATACTCATCATGGAGTTGAAATAATTGACTTACAGGCTCAGGATGAAGACACAATAAAATACATCATCATACAAGAAAAGGAGGCTCAAGTACAAGCTTTGGCAGACAATTTGGAGAGGGTCAAGTATGTCATCACATATTTGGAGCAAGAAAACAAGCAGTTGAGTGACAAACAAGTTCTCATGGAGCTGGAAATGCTCAAGGTAAAACGACAAAGTGGCAAAGAGGCACAAGTCACTTTGACTCCCATTGAGAAAGAGATTGAAGGTGATAGAGAGACTTGGCTTGAGAGAGCCAACTTGCACCTTGAGAAGCTGCTACAGAAGGCCAATAGAGACAATCAGATGATCAGACGCATGGCCTATCATTATAGGACCCAAAACAAGGTTTTCAATAAGAGGGTCAAGAAGATGAAAGCTAGGCTTAGGCGGGCTTTGAAGGGAAAAAAGGAGGAAGATAGGCTTATGATTCTTTCTGAAGCTTCCTTAGCTCATCAAGACACTTGATGATGGTGCTTCCCACCAAGTTTGGGTAAGTTTAGAAGAAATTTTGTCACTTGCAAATTTTGAAATTATATGATGGTGCACGCTTTTCCTAGGGGCAACCAATGAAGAAATGGTTTGCATTTTTGGATTCTGAGCATGAGTACGTGCACCATAGAGATTTTCAAAGTTTTTGGGGTAGAACTGGTCCACCAAAAGGTCAAAAAACACCCTAAAAATCACCTTTCTGCCACTTTTTGGACACACAGAAGAAGTGTTGGGAGAATCAACTTTTGAGGGGTGAAATGAGCTTCAAATGCATAAATTCTAGGTGTTTTGAAATGTAGACTTGAAGAAATTTCCAGTGAGATATCATGAGCTCAATTTGGATGTCGGGAAGGCCTCTAAAATGGACCTAAAAGTGGCACTGTGCGTAGGGTATTTTTTGCTCAGGATGGCTATTTTTCCAGTTTTTTATTGTGTTCTTGGATTCTCTCTCATGGAGGTTGTTTCACCATTGTAAATGATGACTTGGAATGTAACTATGATAGATAAATAGTAATATAGGGTAGATTCATTGCTTTAGAAGTCAGTTTGAACTCAAATGAATCAGTTTTTCACTTTCAGAGGCAAGTTGTTGAAATGCCTATATTCTTGATTCTTGTTCAATATTAGTTAGATTAGCTCCTAATCTTAGGGATTCGACCCCTGAGTATGGGAGGAGGTTGAATTCATATATATATCTTCTTCTTCTTTCTCATTGTAAAGGGTTGGACTCAACTGGATGCTCAGACCTTGATTGTACACCTTTTGTAAGCAGTTTAGCAGGAGATTAATAAGAATTGCAGCTATTTTTATGGGATCCATGTGGTATGAGTTTTAGTATAGTTTCTTCTTTTGTAATCATATGTTAATCTTTTTTATGTATTCCGTTAACCATTTCATTGCTTCTAGTTGAATTTTTTCAAGTTGATAGGTAGAATTCATTACATCAGTGCTCTGCCTTGGGAAAACATTCACCATTTCATGTTTTCTGCAGTCTAGGAAGGATCCATGGTTTTCACATGCTCTTCTTAGCTTCTCACCAGTATAAAACATCTCACCCCATCAAACCCTTGAGTGCTAAATACTATGCCTACCTTGCCCCATTGAACACCCTGCAATTCTAACTTAATTCCCTAGACCTAAACTGTCCAGCTCCTCCTGATCAAGCAAAACCCCTTCAAAAATCCAATCAAAACTTTGTGCTACTATACCTAGCCTAAAATCCTTTACGTGATCCAGTCATCTTGGCCGAGATCCTTAAAAGAGAGCCTTCTCCCGGCTTAGTATGGCTAGTTACTTGGCTAAGCGTGGTTTGTGGTTACCCTGGCATTGCCTTCCTTCAGCCTGCGGTTCAATCTAGGTGATAACAGAATCTATGTCCCTCTCTCAACCAATTTTTATTTTTATAATTACATAATTACAAGGGAATTGTTTACAATGCTTACAAGGGGAATTAACCCATAGGGGATGTCACAATCCCCACTCCCTTAGAGGAAAACCATCCTCAGTGTTCTCATTCCCAAACACAAAGAAAACATGTTTAAACCAAGCATAAATGATTTGGAGCGGTATATTTATAGCTCGATTACAATTACAACTCACTTATACATATACATATACCCATTAACTCGGCCATATTTCAATGTCACTTTGTAGCTTTCTTGGTGCCTTTATTGTGCACTATGATATCTTCAAGTTGTTGTAATCCTCTTTTTAGTCATCTTCACTCACCCTAACCACGAAATTCCCATGCTTTCCTATAACATGGTATATGATACCTCATGAGATTCATCATAAAAAAAATTGCAAAAACTTAAATTATACCTCTTTCCTTGTCCATTGAATGATTGCTCAATCATTCACAAATGTCTTTAACAAATCCCATTTATCAGGTGTTCTTAACAACGTCTCGCAGTTAAATCACAGTGGCTACAAATCAATCATTGACAAGCCCATTTTTCAGGGGTTCTGAACAATTCCTCATTGTTACACCACAAGGGGTGAAAAATCATTCATTAATAAGCCCATTTATCAGGTGTTCTAAAAAACTCCTCATTGTTACACTACATTGGCTACAAATCAGGGCAAAGGTTCATGCAGAGCACAAAAAGTCTCAGTTCAACTTTAGAGAGAGATATATAGTTAATATTGAAGGTTTTATCAGTTGCATTACACCTGAAGGAATAAGAATGCATTCTCCAACAATTTTTTAGTGAACTACCACTTGTGTTCTCATCCCAACCCCATGGAACTATCATCAGGTGTTATCAACCCACTACTCTTGGGTGCCTCAACCTCCCAGAAGTTGTCAACTATCATAGTCTCCAGCGGATTTATCTACCCGTAAGGCACAACCATTGGTCAGTTTTTATGATTATCAGTCATCAATCCTCATGGTTTTCTTAGTTGTGTTATTATCAAATTTCCTCTGTGATTATTGGTCAGCAAGCCTTTTGGGTTTCAGATTTATTCTTTGTGGTTATCATCTAATAAGCCTCATGGATTTATCAACTATGTTATCATTAGATTCTCTCTACTCCACTGAACTCTCGTTTGGAATCAACACAACTCTTACTGGAGTACATGCCCAATCCTGCAATCAAGGATTTTGATCATTATTTAATATACATGTTTCCATAACCATCATCATTTCCTTGTCATCCACATGACACAACATGAACATATAAAATTATATTCTTATTACATTTAAGATCATTTTTCAGCCACGGCTTCCCTGCCCCATCAATTCTTCTTTCAACTAGGAATCTCATTGGACAACTTATCATGCCATCCCACATAGCCATTTACAATTACATAAATTAAATTTATACAATAATTATTCCACAAGAATGATTCCTAACAAGATCTTGTCAGACAAAATGGAATTTATACACATACACACATCATTTCTAACATGATCATGAACACACATCTGCATATGTAATTAGGGTTAGAGTCAAGAGAACCTCCTTTGAGCCATTTTCATCATTCTCATATTGTTTTCCATTATCCCCATACAAAAAACTAGCCTTCTTGGTTTTCATATTGTTGTTCACTTAGTCAAGGAAATATCATACATTAACACATGCCAGATAAAACCAAAGTTTTAGAGAACTCCATGTATTTTCATTTATTCACACAACAATTTTTCAGCCTACACATAATTTTTTATTTTTTTTTTGTACTTAGGAGTGATTCCCCAACATACACCAATGATGATATTTCCCAAGCCCTCACCCAAACCCAGCCTTTCTAAGCTCATGCTCTTTAATTATTCACAAGGCCTCTTTCAGGTCATGTTTTTATCAGGCCTGCTCAACTCGCTTACCGAAGCTATGTGGCCTTCTTGCCATGCCCACCAATATTCCCAAGGCCCCCAAAGCATGAATAATAAAAGGAAACATACAAAGGAAAAAAAAGGTAACTACGAAAAGAAAGGAACTCATGAAAGCATCCATAAAATCACACAACAAAAATAGCATGACCATTAGCAATCCAACAGTAAAATAGAAATTCCAACATAAACCAATCCAGGGAACAAAATAAAATATTTAACAACAAAATGAGTCAATACCCATGAGTTATGGCTTCCCTCTATTCTTAATAAGTAAGGCTCAATCCAAGCCCTTTCCATAATTTAATTCAATCCATCTTACTGCAAATAGCAACAACAATTAACTCAACCACTAGAAAAATTATTTACAATTAATTATATTGCTTCAACAATAGTAAAATGAACATATGATCCATAGCTAATTAGCCATATCGACCCTTGATTCCAAGTGGCCAGTGTCCCTATTTTCCACAACTACGTAGATCCTAGGCAAATTTCGAGCTACGTCCTCCACTGGTTGTGCTTCTTGCACAATATGAAATCTTAATTGATTTCTCTATATCTAGTGGCAGTCTCTACGAAAATGGTTATCTCTGCATTTCTAGCATACTATGGGCTTCCTCCGAGACCCATCCTCTTCTTTGGCCTAAGCAACTCAACCTTCATAAGTTATGTTGATCTTCTGTTGGGTTTCACCTCTATTGGTGGTGGAACTTCTTGCCTTCTCCCTAGGCCATTGTCCAAAAATTCCATGCCTTTTTTCTCTAATTTCAGAACTTCTTTTTGCCTTCAAATCAGCCTTAAGCTTTGGCCTACATATAGACTACTCGTAGTAGAGTTTCAAATTTTGTATTTCCTCTTCAATGTTCTATGGCTTATCGAATTCAATTCAATCTTTAAATACTAATGGTAGTGCACTAATGTATAGCTATTTTTTATCCTTTTCATCCTTGAGGTAGGAAACATATCTTAACTCCAAGAATTTAGTGGTACACTCTTTGTCTAACATTGATCCCAACTTGAGCTCATAAAATTATTTATCCTTGTTATCAAAGTGTCTCTCAGATAGATACTTGTCCCTGAAATATCCCTCAAATTCCTTCCAGGAAAACTCTTCTTCTTTTATGCCTTTCACATTTTTTAGATCTTCCCACTAGATATTAGCCTTACCATTTAGGTTGAAAGTAGTTATCTTCACTTTCATGTTCTTTGAATAGTCATGAACTCTGAAGGACTTCCTTATTCCCAGTAGCCAAGCTTCTACATCCCCTGAATTTTTCATCTCACCATCAAAGGTAGGAGGCTTAGCTTTCTTAAATTCCTCTGGTACATATTATTTTACCCTCCTTCTATCATGAGGATGATGATGATGATGATGATGCCTTTATGGAATTCCTTCAAGTGGTTTCTCCTGGGCGTTAGTCCTCTTCTTTGGAGTGTTTAGTGAAGTACCTCCTTTCACTCTATATTCCCTTTCCCATATGTGCATCTTCCTGGACCTACTACCATATGCCCCATTTTTTCTTTCTTCTTGATCTAAGGGCTCTTCATGTCCCTACGACTATCTCCCAACTCATGTTTTCTTTTCCTTTGTAAGTATGAAAGACTCTACAATAAGACTGCATTCACTTCTTCTTGCCTCTCTTGTGCTTTGACAAGTCTTTCATTGTCATTGACAAGCTTCTCATTATCAGCCTTACAACTCCTTATTTCATCCCTTAGAATCCTGAAGGTATCCATCCAATTGGGAGAGTCTACCATTACTCACCGATTAATTGATCATTCCTCTTCATCCATTCTTGCTTCTTCATATCCATGTTGTGATTGGTCAAAGCTATATTTAACCATTCATCTCTTCATCTCTTCAAACATTAGTGTCTTTTATGTGCTCTCACACACACAGATCACTATTATATTTCAACAATCTCAAAACATAATAATCATGATCACCTTGGCTTGTTGTTGGAAGTTTGTTGGTACAAGGCTAGTTGAGAATTACATTATAATTTAGCACATCATTAACAATAAAATAATATCAATCAGTAGTACCATTTTTCATAATTAAATCAAAAGGTGAGAATATCAACCATACATGCAATCAATCCATCACAGATTGGATTTTAACACCTAAATTTTTTCTTTCATCCATTTTCTAAAATTCAATATGAAGCCCTTTTGCTTTGTCAACTCTATAATAGATAACCAACTTATTCCCAAGGCTTGGAAGGAACCTTGTCATTATTTTACCCATGAAAGAGCCCATCCAATCCAAGTGTTGAACTTGGATGCTTTGATACCAAGGTTAGCAAGAGGCAATTACTATGTTGGCCCAATCTCCAAGATATGGTCATGGAAATGGGGTCTAAATTTTTTTACCCTTTTCAACTCCCTTGGAACTTAAAATGATTAACACTGTTACATTTATCTAGTCGATACCTTTCCAACGATATAAATTTCACCTCAATCCAACTTATATATCATAAGAAATGATCATTTAAAGATAATCCAAATACTACCTTGCCATCTCATCAACGCTTCCACGTGGAAACCAAACATTGCCTCATGTAGCACCTAACTTGTGTGCTTTTCTACTATGGACAAACCCACGTGGGTAGGCACACCCTCCAATAAAATTAGATTCATCCTATTTCATATCTATGACATATTAAATTGAACGATGGGGTCCAATCCTTGACCCCTAACCTAGACGTTGGTTCAACCCCCATCCAAGACCACTTCACCTTGGGCCTTGACCATTTGACATGACCGACTAGCCAAATCCTAACCCAAGCGCCCCACTGGACACTAACTTTCGATTTTCGGGTCCATCTAAAGGATTACTCTTAGACACATGGATCAACCATGACTTCACCTTAGGTCCGACCTTTCCAGTGATGTTCTCAACCCTGACTTGGCAAGTCCAGTCAATGCCTTTAGGTCTATTTCTCAATTGTTGAACACTTAAAAAATTTCACGAGTTCTCCCTATTTTTCACATGCAGGCACCATGACCTGTGAATAAATCACTCAAAAAAGAAGGAGTTCATTGGTGAACTAGGAAAAAAGCATGAATAGGAGATTACATTAAGAAAAGATACATTCAAACACATTTTTCCAAAATCAGAAGGAACTTGAGTAGCCCTTTCACATAATAGAGAATGCAATTCCTTTAATCAAATAACTCACATGCATAGAGAAAATAAACAATAAGCAACCAATAGCTCATACTTGTCAAATTAATAAAGAAACACAACAATCCATGCTTACACAACATTTACAGGAACTTAGCCATTCGTTAGCCATGCACATAGAAAATCCAATATCTATTAACAATACAAGATTCACATTCCTTAACATCAGTATAAGAAAGAAACTAGTGTGATTACCTGTGCCTAATAATATTCAAACATAAATAATAATAAAATGTAATAGTATGAGAAGATACTTATCTTACATAGACAAATGAACCAACAAATGAGATTGGATTATATTCAAGTCTTTATTACAGTTGACACCCCCAAGCTAGATTCCAAAGCTTGAGGTAGAGTGTTTTTAGAGGAGTTTTAAACCAATATTTCAGCTAAAACGGGGTGTCTCAAGGATGCCTCACCTCCACCCACTAGCTATCAAAACCAAGAAAACATGGGGAAGCAATTCATGGGAATACAACCATATTATACTTAGGAAAATTAATCAATATCATTAACTGAAACAGGGTGTCTCAAGGCCACACTAATTTCATCGACTAGCTATTCAAAGATTTCACATCAGGGGAGGAACACATTATTTCATGTAGAGGGACTTTTAAATCAACATCCCAACTTCTCCAGGGTTTTAGAAACAAAGTCCGAATTTAGAAATGGAGAGAGATATGTTGGGTTGTGTTATATTCTTTCCATGTAGTTAACAGGGGGTTTGAAGGGCACCCGTAACCCCACTTTATGGGGTCCGGGGCATCGCCCCAGAAAATTTTGGTTTTGGACCCTATCTTAGGTTGGGCAGACCCACCTATGGTTTTGTGCATGATTTTCGCACACGTTTTTTGGACGCGATGGTTTTTTGGTCCATGGTATTGGACGCGATGATTCGGTCAAGGGAACTACGATTATGTTCTAATCTAGGGGTAATGGATTGAGGTTTATGCATGCTTCGACATGTATATATATGTATTGTAACATTGAAAAGGAACATAATGAAAAATCAATCTAGTAGTCCCGATTTTGGGATCCAGGGGAAAATCTTTATGTATATCTGTTTTATGTTTTATGCTCACGCCATTGTTTATTTTCTTTTTTTAGAATTCGTATGCA
>APFE030069672.1:6921-23840 GCA_000404065.3 Pinus taeda | reverse complement strand
GGGAACAATGAAAGTTATATTGCATCCATAAAGAAAGAATTAGGAAAAAGTTTTGAAATGATTGATTTGGGCTATGTTCATTACTCTCTTGGCATTGAAGTAACCCAACATCCAAAATCCATATTTCTTTCTCAAAAGAAATACATTGGAGATTTGTTAAACAGATTTGGCATGACAGAGTGCAATCCTCTTTCTACTCCAATGGAACAAAACTTAAAGCTCACATCTATTGAAGGAAAGGACTTTGAGGATGCAACAAAGTACAGACAACTTATAGGAAGTCTCATCTATCTCACTACTACTAGCCCAGACATTTCATTTGCTGTTGGAATCCTCTCCAGGTTTATGCAAAAGCCTTGTGAGGGACATTGGTCTGCTGCAAAAAGAGTTCTAAGGTACTTGAAGGGAACTCAAGACCTTGGAATCAAGTATACACAGGTGGACGACTTCAGCTTGATTGGATACTCTGATTTAGACTTCGATGGAGACAAAGAAACTGGAGTATCTACTTCAGGATATGCTACGAGTCTTGGATCAGGAGCTGTCTCTTAGAGATCACGCAAACAATCAGTTCTAGCAGATTCCAAAACAGAAGCAGAATACGTGGCAGCAGCTGAAGCAACGAAAGAAATTGTGTGGCTCAGGAAAATTCTTGAAGATTTGCAGGTAAAACAAGCACAATCAACTCCACTCATGATTGACAACATCTCTGCAATAAATTTGGCCAAGAACCCAAAGTTCCATGATCGTACAAAGCACATAAATACTAAATATCATCTGATCCGACATCATGTTGAGGCCAAAACAATCCATCTCCGTCATTGTTCCACAAATGAGCAAATTGCAGACATCTTCACCAAAGCGCTTGGAAGAGAAAAGCTTGAAAGGTTCAGAAAGATGCTTGGACTCACCAACATCCCTTCAGATTAAGGGGGGGGAATGTTGACACCTAATCTTCTACGATTGGGTGAATTTGGAATGTGAACGGTCATCAAGAAGATGAACTGAGCAGTCACATTCTTTGTATATAACAATAGCTACCTAATGAAATAAATCGTATCAGTTTTCTACCAAACTGGAGTTACTCCTGGCCTGACACTGTCCACTCACATGTCCGCTCATGTGAACATAGCTACAGTTCCAACGTGGTTAAGACGCTACGATTTGGGACTATGAAATACATTGTAATGTTTTTTTATATGTGTTATGTGTAATGTTATGTATTTTCATGGCCCGAGAGGGTTTGTAGCATAGTTTTAATGTATTTAGATACATGGTGTAGTTTATAGGTTAGGTTTTTAGGTGTTAGGGCTAGGAATTAGGTTATGCATTAGGGTTTTAATATGATGTCTTTAGAGTTTAGCCTTTTGGATTTTGTCAAATGAACAAAAGATCTCCTTTTACAACAACTGTCACAATGTGACATACAAACCCCGCAAGACGACCTGTTCCATCCCTGACAACCAAACCCCGGTGGAATTGACGACAACCATATGTTGACAACTAGGTACATATCCATTTAACACCATGAAAACCATTGACATCACCAGACAACCTAAACTATAAACATCACTGTCGAAGCTGAAGATACGGACACTGGATGCTGATGACGAATACTGGCGAAGTTGATAAAGTTCAAGACCTCATCGACCATGATCATTTGAAGATCACTTTGTCTTTGAACCATTGAAGACTCTAATTATGCTGGACTGACAAGATCCTCCTGGATCAGCAAGACTTTTGCCTCGACTGCTGGTTCTTGTGTAACAACAATGTCGTCAGCATGTTCTTTTGTTTCAGTTTCCAAGTCAAATTCCATAGGGTTCTCCATTTAGGTTGTTAGTTCTTGTGTAACAGCAACGTCATCAACGGGTTCTTATGTAGCAACTCCCCATGGCTCAGTTTGAGTTTCTTTCAATATGGTGTCTACATCATAAATTTTATGCCCTGTTGTTGTCAGTTCTTTAGCACATGTTGCACAGACAGGCCACAGACAGGCCCTTGTGTAGTTTTCACTCCCAATTTACCAGCAGCCTCTGCCAATGTGTCAAGACCTGGAACCCTTGTTTCACTTTCGCTATCCTCTAATTGCTACTTTAATTTTTTTTTTTCAACTTCCAACTCTTTAATTTTTAGCGACAAGGCTTTGGTTTCGTTCTCACTTGGCGAGGGAGTATCCTGCTGCTTTGCTTGTTCTTCTTTCTTTTGTTCCTCCGTGTCTTTAGTTTTGTTGGGCTTCTTTGTAGATGATGATGAGGGTTCTGGTTGAATGTTAACCTTAACCCTTTTATTTGGTGTTCTGCCACTGAGAGGTCTTTCCAGTGATTCCTTCCCAATTCTAATTCCGGAGGACTGCTCCCGCTTCTCAACCGCATCAGTTTTTCTTGGAGCTTCTGTGGAGGTTCCAACTTGTTTTCTTTGTGAATTTATTAGCTTTTTTCTCATGAAATCCTCCCAACTTCACCCTTACTTCCCCAGGGCCTCCAATATTATCAGCTTGATCAGTCCATGATTAGTGATACAACTTTTATGGTGTGAGGCGACCTTAACCGCAACTGCCATATGCTTCAAATTATCCATCAAGAAATAACGAAGGTTGATAAATTTCTTGTGCCGAAGATGATTCAGCAATGGGAAATGATAATTGAAAACTATCGTTGCACACCCTTCACATTTAATGTACTTTATAATAAACAAAGCGACATCATCCCATATGGAAGGGAAAGGTGATCAGTTCCCCTATTAGATGATCCAAAATACATAATTCATAGTTCACAAAGTTAGGATAGAATATTTATTTATTTAGAATATTTATTTAAATATTGGAGACACTTAGAAATAGAATATTGTTGTAAAAGATATGACATCTAGAATAATGTCGTATCTTAGGCTGCAATTTACGAGTAGAGTTAGTAGATTGGTTAGAATTGCATTTAAAGGACACTTGTTAATTTAATAAGTAGTCCATAACTAGAATAGGTTAGGAAATTAAGCTTATATATAGTTCATTCTCCTGATTACAAGAGTGTTGGAGTGTGTGTGTAAAATCTTACAAAAATATTATGTAATTTCTTTTCTGATTAATAAAATTGTGTGTCTAACGACACTTCTGCCATTATCCCATTCCCTTTTTAACCAATTTATCCTCTCCCTGCAAAAAATTAGTCTTGAGGGATGGGTCATTGACTTTCTGATTGAACCATCGCTTGCCTTCAATTTGAAGTGTTGTCACTCGGGCGACTACTTCCTCTATAACTTCCAACTTCAAACCTCTAACATATGTTAGATTTCTTTCTAGATTCCAAGCAAATTCCAGCGCAACGCTTTCCTCTGACCCTTTTAGTCACTCGAAAAATTCGAAACACCCAGCTTCTCTAAAAAATTGACAAGCCTCAGGGAAATTCTCTAAAGCCTCTATGGAGTTTAGCTCATGCCTAACCACTACTCCACCCATCCTGCACTATTACAATTGATCTTGTCTGCACTTCTTGTCTTCTCACTGTCGCAATCCTTGAGAAATTCATGCAATGCGGGTGTGGAGCCTCATTGGGGTGGATTGATATCAGGGAAGTAGATAGGGGTGTCATGAACAAGGGTTTCAAATCAAGACATCATGCAATGTGAGTTATTGATTCGTTATTTAACCCAAAGGTATGGAGATCTGGCTCAGGTATGATTTACACTTAATGAAGTGATTTCTCATAAAAAAGGCAATAATAATTGCAAGGTTTGTCACTTCAAATCAGATTAAATTACGGATCACCAAATGATTCACATTAAATTACATATCATCAAATGATTCACACTCTCGGGACATAAATGCAAAGTTCGTCCCCGACTACCAAGATATAATGACATATTAATCACCATAATTGCTAAGTAAAGGAAAAGAAATATTCTTTTTTAACGACTTACTCGTGGGTGATGTGATCGGACTAACGCCGACCACTAATGACGAGGATGTTTAGGCAACAAGTTGTAAATGATTCCTATTGCAATTGTCTCTTACTCGATTGGTTGTAACATATGTAACAACAAATAGATCTTCTTTTAATAACTAAATATCCAGCGTAACTTTTTATTACAATAAAATATGCCTTGGAGAGTACTATGCTCTCAAAGGGGTTGTTAAAAATAATACAATAAAATGAATAGAACTGGTGTTGTAACAAAAAAATATGTGTGTAACAGTGTGGTGCTCCAAGACTTATTTAAAAAGAAAAATATGTACCAGCTGCCACAAAGTGGTTTTCAACTGCTACAATCATCTACATGCACCTCACAGGAGGTTTTCACAGACATATTTTTATTATTATATTATTTATTTATTTATTGCGCGGTGTATCAGCTGTGAACAGAAGTCGGTTTTTAGTTGCTACACTTATTGAATTTTAAAAATTTGACAACACAAGAGAATTTTCCCCTGCTTCCAAAACTTGGAGATCAAATCCTATGACAATGTTAACAAATGAATCGTTTGAGGTAGGTTTATGATACAACAAAGACGATGCCCATTGGAAAACAATGGCACCTTGGCATTGTGTATGGTAACTAATTTTATAGTCACATTGTCAAAGACTGTATCTACCTCGTACGGACCTAGCCACCTAGTGCAGAGCTTTCCTTTGAAATATTTGAATCGTGACTCATACAATAAAGCCCAACCGCCTTTATGAAACACCTTCTTTTTATGAATTTGTCATGCCACTTAGCCCTCTGTTGTTGGATGATATATGTTTGCTGAATGGCAACCAAACTCTTCTGATCAAGTTCATTTCGTTGGTTTAACCGATGTTTTTGAGCTATAATTAAATCTAGGTTCACTTGCAATGTTGTTCTAATTGTTTTTACTTTGAACTCAATGGGAAATAATGGGTTTTTACCATATATCAATTCATATGGTGAAAATCTAGTAGTATTTCTCCATGTAGTCCTATATGCCCATAGAGCTTTTAGAAGTTTGTCAGCCCATTTTCTTCGGTGGCTGGCTTCAATTTTGGTGAGAATCCTTCAATAACTTTATTTGTGCTTTCCACTTGACCATTTTCCTATGGATGATATGGCGAAGTAATCCTGTGATAGATCTTATATTTCTCAACTAACTTCAGGATCAAGTGGGATGTGAATTGTGCTCCACTATCTATCACTATTTCCTGAGGCACCCCAAAGCGAACAAAAATGTCTTCAAACAAAAAGTTTGAAACAACCTGCTTGGTTGCCCTGGATAATGCCTTTGCTTTAACCCAGTTTGTGACATAGTCTATGCAGACTGGAATGTAGGAATTTTGCTGACAACTGCCACATCCTTTTACAAATTTTTTTGCATCCTGAAATATAGTAGGTCAATAATATCGAGCTGAAAGCCTTTTATACCCTATCATTTTGTCAGCAAAGTGTCCTCCACATGGTTCCTCATGGTAGGCATTGAGGATATCAAATATCTCATCTTCTCTCACACATCGCCTAATCTATTGATCTGGACCTATGTAATAAAGGTATCCCTCTACCCAGAAATACTTTCCACTCTGCTAAACAATCCTCTTCCTTTCCCTTGAGGATAGATATTGTGGAAATCTCCCTGTAGCAACATTATTAGCTATGTCCGCATACCATGGTCAGTAGGTTGAAATAGAAAAAATATACTCATCTAGAAAATAATCCTCAACGGGTATGCAATCATCATCAACAGTCAACCTAGAATGAAAATCAACCACTACATTATCCTTCCCAGGTTTATCTAAAATTGTTACATCAAACTCTTGTAACATCAACAACCAATGTGTAACAAGTCAAGAGTGAGGAGTGGCTGGGAATAATCTAATTCAGGTTCAAATTCATCCCATAAGGGGTTTTCCAAACCCTCACTTGGTTTTGCTAGGGGGTAAAGGCTGAGGTTCTTCATGGTCTGTCCATCTGAAATTGTCATATACCTAGGCCTGCATCCTATAAATTCATTTGCAGCAGGCAACCAAGGCCTTCCTAGAATCAAGGGATGCCCCCCCAGGTTTGATTTGGTTTGTAAAATAAGAAATTTTGTTGGATATCTCCAGGGATCCACCATTATCACTATGACTTCTAACATTTCTTCAAGTTTAACATGTGACACGTTTGCCAATTCTAGCACACTAGGTGTTTGTCATAGTCTGTGTAATCCTGAAGTAGTGAAGACCTCCTTGGTCATTACAATGATTTATGCCCCTAAATCAATTAGTGTATTAAGAATGGGCTTGTCATTAATGTAAATAATGAATGTAGGATTCCCTCAATCATTATATTTAGTCAAAATAGGTTGACCAATCATCAGTTTTGACAATTTCCCATCACATGGATGGCATCAGGGTCTTTGGGATTCCTTCTAGGTTTCTTAACATATAGGTCTCTGACTGTCTTCATATAGATAGGGACATCTTTAATGGATTGCATTAAAGGAATCCATATGTGCAAGTTTTTTAACTCCTTGAGAAAACTAGATTCAGGTTGTGGAATCATCCTAGTTTTAGCTAGTCTTTGTGGATAAAGGGATCCTTAGTTACCACAACAGCTGGATTGGTTGTTATAGGTGTATCAGCTTTATTCTAATTGGTTTTTACATGTGTAACAACCTCTTCAAGGTCCATAGTATCTTCTCTGGGTGATTCGAATTCCTCTTCAGTAATAACAGGGGAGGTTTTTGGATTTACTACTTTCCCTGACTGAAGATGAATTTCATTACATTCAACAGGAGTAATGTAGTAAGTCTGGAAAGAAGTTGGGGGCTCTATGTTTTTGTTGGGTGTGAAGCATGATTATCATCCTAATTTAGAGGTCTTTGTTTCAGCTAGATGTATACCCCAAGAAGATTGTACACCCCTCCATGCGGGGGCGTGTGGGGGGGGGGGGGGGACTTGTCCCCCCCTGCGGGGGTTTCGATGGTAGCACCCCCAAAGCTAAAAACAAATGTAAAATTGCCTTGTAAAAGTATAGTAATTTCTAGTCAATCTGGACCATTCATTAGGCGGATGATCTGACAGTAGAATTTATGTTTAGTTTAGGGTTTTTTGCCCTAAAAGGCAACCCCTCTCTTTGTATGAGCGTATTGTATTGAGGTTGTGGAATATATGTGTATTCTCATAGTGAGAAACAGAGAGGTGAGACTATGAGAGAAAACAGAGGATATTACAACGGATCTGCTATAGGTTGTGTCTCTTCATTTGGCTGGATAATAGAAAGGAAGGACTGGTTGTTCAGGGTGGACGTAGTCCAAACTGGGTGAACCACATATATCTATGTCTCTCTAGTTTTATGTGTTTGTGTTTTTCTGCATATTATATGTCTTGCATTTCTCTGTCATATATAATATTTTTCCTAACATTTTTGGGTTGCCTCATTATTTGGGTTAGGGTTAGACTATACAGGTAATTGGGGTCGTATGGGAGGAGTAACAGTAGGTGTTGAGAGAGGTGGCAATTGCAATTGTTGTTGCATTGGTAGTGCAGAAGGGGCTGGACCTAAGGAATTTCCTCTCCAATTTTGAGGCCAAGAATATGGCTGAGATGGAGGGCATTGCAAAGGTGGAGAGGGAGACCATTGGTTCCATAGTGAAGGAAATTGTTGAGCATTATATACAATATTCCATGGATTAAAATAAAAATCTTGAGACATACATGATGGTCATGGCTGCCAAGGATTCCTAGACCCAATAAAGTAGGAGGATTGAACTTCCTCACTTGATTCCTTGAGCACTAATTTCAGTTTGAGAAGCTCTGGATAGTAGCCTATAGAATTCTCCATATCATAAATACTACACAATATGATTTTGTTGACTCTACATTCCTTCAATGAATGTTTCTCTTTACATTTCAGGCAGAACATAGCCAAAGATTTATCGGCTTCATCCTGTGCCTTTTTCACTTTTGTTGTTGTTAGTTCGACATATAAGGTACTGAGGAGATCAGTCTTAAGATTTTCGAACAAGTTTCTGATATTAGCTCTGGTCACACCTCCATTTGCATATTTTTGTATTCTAACGGAGGCATCCTATGCCATACTTCTCCCTCATGACGATCCTCTCGAGCATCTTAAGCAGATTTTTATTATCTCTTCAAATGATTCCTAAGATATATCTCATTTTCCTAATAGGTTCAACATATCAAGGCAATCATCTCTTGTTCCCAATATGAATATAATTTTCAATATTTCTGGATTTAGATCACTATTTTTAGATCTCGGTTGATTATAGTGGAATCGTTCCACATAATATTCCAATTTGTCTTCTTCCTTTTGTGACATTCTAAATATTTCTTCCCACAAGTCCCTGGTCTAACAATAGCCCTAATATTTTGACAAAAATGTGGTTTTCATATCTCCCCATGTGCGAATAGTAGTAGAACCCAGTGCCACAAACCATATTAATGATGCTCCTTTCAGATTAGCAGGGAACAACTTTAGCTTCTGAGCATCCGAATATAGTGATAGCTCCTTCACAAAACATCAAATTAAAACAAAAAAAGTATCCTTGAAAATATGGAAGGGCTGATAGAGGGATGTTTTTCATGGGATCTTCGCCCCTTATATCACTTATTGGAAATTCAAAAGTGGTAATAGTGGCATTTGTCATGTCATTGTTATTATTGTCTCCCATTGTGGATTCTCTTGATTCTTGTTTTGGTGAGTCTCTTCCCAAAGATTATTCGGGTGAATGTTCTATTGATGAAGATTCCTGTGATGATTGTTCATGTTGCTCTAGGGCTAGCTATTTTACTGTACTTCCTAAATTTGGGTATTGACAAGTAAAACAATGTTCTTCTGATTCTGGCTCTTGGTGCTTCCCACTGGTTTCCCCTTGGCCTTCTAATCCAAAACCCTGGCCACTAGTCTCTGTTACCGGGAATAGTGTCCACTTGGATGCTGCTATTCCCACTAATACTGGTAGCTATCTTAGAAACAAACAAGTAAAGTCTACTTTCATTTTCCTTTATGAAAATAGACAATAAGGGAACCAAGGAGACTAACCTTAGTCCTGCGCTTGATTTCTTCTCCTTCCTGATAGAGCTTTGTCGCTTCTTCTTTGTCTGCCCAGCTTCAAAGAGCACCTGTGGAATCACAGCAACATACTACTATCGAAGAACAAAGATCTATATTCATAAATGACACAAGACCAGATGTGTGTTAACCATACAAATGCATATATAAGTAAACATACAAGAATATGGAGGAAAACTTGAATAGCTTTATTAAGATGAAAAGTAGCAAGAGGATTACAACCATATGTTCTGACCCAGCATCATCCTCCAGCTAGAAAGCCCTTCTTCACCTCAAGCAAAGCTTAGATCACCCAACACTATGAATATACACCAGAAAACCAACAATACTTCTCTATAAGATACAAAATTCCAACCTCTAGATCTCTGTGATGAGGGATCCATATATAGATGATTATAGGGAGGTGAGTCATCTTCTGGGGTCTTGATTAGTGTCTTCTCTCTGATAGTTCCTGCTTCCACTTGGAGAATGGTGATCTCTTACTCATCCCTGGATGAAAATAGAGAGGCAAGTGTCAGAGGGGAAGCTTCTGGAAGATTCCATGATCTTCCACCTCGCATTTTGTCCCTGCCATTTGTGCATTCCCGACCATCGCACCCTACAGAAGAGAAATTCAGTATGCATCGCACCTTGTGCATTGGGAAGGTGATATGCATCGCACCCTTTGCACTGGGCTTTCAGTATGGTCCAGTTTTGACCATTTATGAGTAGTTTTCAGTGGAGAACTTCTGGGAGATGATGTAATCAGCTGACCTTGTTCCTTTAGGTAGTGAAGCAACACTTTTAGGGACTTAGGAGCCCTTAGTTTATGGACATTTATGATTGGGGTTGAAGTGCCCAAAAATGTCTATAACATTGAGGAGATCAAAAGGGTCATGACTAGGGAGGTAAATGAATCTTTATGGATTAGAGAAGAATTGAGAAAAACTCATCTCATCACAAACAATCAGAGACTCATTGCTGAATACCCTAGACTAGCACCATCCTACATAGAGAAACAAGAACAAGCAAACCTGCACTTTGAAGATATTTTCAAACTACTCGGAACCGAGAGTTTATAGGCTTGTCAGAGGAGGTGAAAGTCTTTACCACATAACCTAAGAATCAGAGAGTATCACTCTCCAGAAAGACTAAGAAATGCCTTGGAAAGGACACCCTTGTACAAGAGAATGGTTGATAGGCTAAAAATAAATTGGATTGGGCTTAAATTCAACCCTAATTTACTATTGGGACTACAGGAAGTAAGAGAGAAAGCATAAGAGCAATGATAATGTGCAAGAATAGAAAAGAATGTAGGTTTCCAACTTGAAGAGGGAATTCCATTTGAAGTAACTTAGGATGTTAGGGAGGCCACTAGGGCCATGATGATATGCAATTAAGTGACTAATTTTCTGATAGGGTGAGCAACACTTTTAGTAGGGGGTAATGATGGGCCTCCTAAATAGGTACAAATCAAGGCCCATTTGGCCATCCTTTAACATACTTTCACTTCTCTCTTTGCATTTGATGACATATTTTTGGATTATAATGTATTATTTAGGGGGATTAAGGAATATTTGGTCATATCCTGTAGCATAACATGTTGAATGTCTAGGACAAGGATAATTTATTGTGTAGGAGTAGGTTGGAGACTAGCTAGAGGAAATGTTGGAGGCTTGTTCCTTGCATTAACTCACCACCAACCTAGCTAGGTATTGGGAAGTTACTACACTCAGTGGCTATGAGGATCTTAGAAGACTCGATCCACTTTTATAGGGACTTTCTAGGGAAGTATCCCTCCTTAAAAGGAGGCTACCCCTCACTCATTTTTGTATAAATAAAGGAGCCCATGATCTTAGTAGGATTCAAATTTTCCGAGGAGCATAGTCACTGCTAGAGCTAGAGCTTGTTACTTGTCATTTCAATTCCCATGTTATGTATTTGAACACTTTTTGAGATAATGAAAAGAATTTTGTTGCCTTCATTTGAGTTTTTTAAGAGGGTCAAGTTCCCCTAGGTTAGATCCCAACCCAAGCACTTCAGTCTCTCTCTCTTGTACATTTTTGTAATTTATTTTCTTCCTTGCACTTAGTTTAGCAATTTCACTTTTTGTAAGATCTATTTATGTGAAAATTTTTGCCTCTGTATATTTATCAATCATTTCTCTTGAAAAGTGTGGCTGTAGGCTTTGTAATGGAAAGCATAGAAATATAGTTTCTCTCTTTATGCAATAGTTAGATCTTGGTTTAAATTCAACTCATGCTTTCCTTTACAATTTGATCTTCTGCAATCAATATTTTTTGGCATCCTTTAGATCTTGATACTTTTCTAGTTGAATAACCTCCTTGTGCACAAGTGATGCCTAATAGCTTGTAGGGAAAAGCAACATAATTTCCATTTTCATACCCACCATATCCATTATATCCTCCTTCCATTCTCATCCATTTCTCCAAATGGTATGCACATAGAAATTTCATTATAGATTTATTAGAGATTAATAGTTTTCATTTTATCTTGTGCAATATGGGTTCCCAAAGAGGACTAAGATTAGAAATGTATTCCATACCATTATCCAACCTTCTACCATATTCCCCACCTTTATATCCTTTTAAAATCCCTTGCTGTACTTTTAGATGCAATCTTGTAGCAATACAAGACATCCTGTAACATATTGTAGCAGCGATGTAACATCTTGTAGCATTACGTAGAATCCATGATAACTTGACCAAAATTTCTCTTTAAGAATAACTTTTTCTTATTACCCCTCCAAAATGTCTTCTGGGCCTTGAAACAAGCTTGAGGAAGGACAAAGACCTCTTTGAAATCTTATTTTCACCACTGTAATTTATTTATGCAATTAGGGTTAGTTGTTTTGATCATGAATTCAATAGAACAAGAGTATTTTACATTGATATTTCTTGAAGCATTTGTTGGATTTGTAATTAGAATAGGGTTTGATTTGAATATATTAGTTTAGGTTTTATTTCATGGTATTAAATCCATGCTGCTAGATTTGGTTTATTTTCCCTATCTTTTATTTTCTACAGTAGATTAGGGTCTCAAACATTCCTTTTCTTGCAAATAGATCAAGGTTTCTCTTGTGTAGTAGGATAAGCAATGTTATTTGATTTCTTACAAAATTAGATTCAGTAATTACCTCCATTGAGATTTAAAATGGTCTTTGCACTTCTTGGTTTGATTCATTGCCTCAAAGCAGCTTAGGTAGGGCCTTGCTTACTATCCATACAACACTACCACCTCTTAAGTTTGTACTAACTACAGTTTGATAAAGTAAAATTAGTAGCCTCAGGATTTGCAACACTCTTGTTGTACTACCATAACTCAACACCTTTTGGCGTCATTGCCGAGGAGGTGTCAAAGTAGGTGTTGTTTCTTCTTTTGAGTTGATTTCTCTTTTCATTTTGTTTTGTGAAAAACACCACAAATTTTCGTTTGCACTAGTTTCATGTCTATATAGAAAAACCTAAAAAAACATAAAAAAAACTTTTATTTCATGCCTTGTAGGGTTAGGGATAAATTAGGAAAATTTCTACCTAAAACTCCCACTCCTAACAACATTCAACCATCACACTTTTTTGGTGATTATGGACCTCCTAATCTGACCACAGAGAATTTGGATAACCATTTGGGTAAGAAACCTAACATTTTTGAGGAGCTTGAGGGGAGGAATAACCTACATCACCTACCCAAGAGATAGCTGAGAAAAAGTAGCCCGAGATATTTCCTACCAGAGCAACTAATGGGGAGGTTAGAGTGAATAACATCAACCCCACTGCTCTCCCAAATTTCCATGGACTAGCTTCCATGGACCGTGATACATTCATGTTGAAGTTTGCTGTGGTTTGAAAAACCTATGATTACACTTATGATGAGAAGAAAATGAAGTTGTTTCCTTCTACCCTTAAAGATGCAGCCTTGCACTAGTTCATGAGTTTGGAAGGAGGCAACATCACTACTTGGGCTCAAATGAAACAAGCCTTTAATCAGAAATACAAATATTATTGTAGATCCAGGGATACTAAAGAAGAAATATTCAGGATGACTCATAGAATAGACGAGTCCCTAGAAGACTATGAATAAATGTTTCAACTCAACTATAGAAGAGCTATTTTCACCCTTGACCCTGAGTCAGTAAAGCTTGTACAACTCCGAGGGGTAAATATGAGCTAATCCATACCATCAAGATGTTGTATGGTGGACACATTTACCAACTAAATTTTGATGACATTAATACAATATTCAAGAATCACTCAAGGGCTACAAGGAAAATAGGTAGATCTAGTCAAGGTTTGGTAAATTATTCATCCTATACCTCTATTATTAGACATGAGATAGGAAGTATGTTAGAGGATTTTAAGAGAGAAATTTTGCATACTTTTGTCTTATAGATGGACACCATGCAGACTAAGAAGAAACAAGAGAAAGAAAAAAGGGTACTAGCTATATTTTTCCCTAAATGCACCATAGAAATGAGTGGCCACTGAATGTAATTGAGGTATGCTCTATTTGTGAAGAAAATAATGCAGCTAAAAAATTCCCATCTCTTCTAGGTATGGAGGCAGTGTATCAAGGAATAAAATGAAGGATGGATCAACTTTGCTTTGTCAACCAAAGGAGGCTACAAGACCCTCGCCAATATCAGTATGGTATGCAAGGTATACACTACCCTCCTTTCAATACAAGTCATAATGCACCTTTTTAATCCTAGTATTCCCCAACCAACTCACCTTGTTCCATACCTTCTCCTTGGTACTATCCTCCTCAGTACCCTCATCAAATTTTCAATCCACCTTTTCAACCATATCAACCCCAACCTTCTCAATGGGGATATCCCTCACAAAAATGGAGACCTCAGACAGTCCAACCACCCGCCTTAATGTCTCCTCCTCCTCCTCCACCATAGTTAGATAAAAAAATACACCAAAGTTACCCCAAATGCCTACTCAACCTAATATAAATCCAAACAACAAGAAGTCCCATCACGTTTATAGTGGGAAAACCTCCTATCCTAACTATGCCGTGGAAATCTAAGAAATCAACCTCAAGTCTAGGAAGGTACTTCCAGACAGTCAACCACCTTCTCCAACAAAATAGATTAAAGAAGAGTAGGAATAAATTATTCCTCAAGCAAATATAACTCCCTACCAAGAAAGGTTGGTCCAACCTAACCAATACACCCCAAAAGAGGCTAAACGTTTGAGAGAACTGAAGAACTTGTGTGTTAAAATACCCCTCCTCCAGGCCATCAAATATGTTCCCATCTATAACAAGGTTATTATGGAAGAATGTTTCAAGAGGATTGGAAGGAAGAAGAGAGATGACCCTACTATCAATGTTGTTGGGAAATTGGATGATCTAATACTTGGGAAGATTATCTCCCCGAAGTACTGGGATCTTGGTAGCCCTGTAGTCGATGTAGATATCAACAATGTTACAGTCCCCAACACACTAATTGATCTTGGGGCTGAAATCAACGTCATGACTAGTGAAACCATGCTTAAGATCAACCTCCAGGGAGCCCTAAGAAATACTACCTTTGTGATGGAACTTGCAGAAAGATCCAAAGTAGTCCTGGAGGTGATGTTTTCCATTGATTCCTGGGTGTATCTGATTGATTTCCTCGTACTAAAAACAAATATCAAGTTTAATGGGTATCCTCTCATCTTAGGGAGATCTTGGTTAGCTACTACTAATTCTTATATCAACTATAGATATGGAAACATGACAATCGAGAATGGGAAACTCACAAAGAAACTTGTATTAAACCCCCCTTCTCAACCCCTTGTTGAGCATGATTTTTCTATGTGGGCAGAGGAAGAAGAAGAGGAAGAATTATACCAGTCACCCCCCTACCCAATATGTACATTAGAAGCCATTGTTGGAAGTAGGAAGCTAGATGAGGATGATATTAATGACAAATTTATGCTAAACCAACATCCTAATGCCATGCAAATTGATGAACTAGTGGAGGAATCTTTAGGGCAACTTGAAAAAAACCCTAGGGAAAAATTATTCACTACTAGTCCTTATTAAGATCATGCCAAAATTGTGGAAATCAATCAATCTAGAACCCTAAAAATCAGTTCTTTCCTTTTAGTAGAACAAGAAGAGAAATTACTCACCATTTTAATACAACACCTTGATGACTTTTCTTGGGACTATAAGAGATGAAAGGGTGCATCCCTCAATTTTATTTCATGTTATTTCATTAATGCAACTAGATTAGGTTTATTTCCCATGTCATTTATTTTTTGCAGAAGATTAGAGTTTCAAGCGTTCCTTTCCTTGCAAATAGATAAGGGTTTCTCTTATGCAGTAGGATATGCAATTTTCTTTCCTTTCTTGAAAAATTAGATTTAGTAATTATCTCATTTGGGCTTGCAAATGGTCTTTGGACTTCTTGGTTTGATTTATTGCCTCAAAGAAACCTGGGTAGGACCTTGCTTACTGTGCATAAAACACTGCCACCTCTTATGTTTGTAAGAAATCCAAATTGCTAAATTAAAGTTGGTAGCCCTCGGAGTTGCAACACTCTTGTTATAATACCATAGCTCACCGGTATGGTTCAAATATTGAAGTACAATGGTTAAAATTCCAATGTATTGTAAGTTATTTGATTGATATGAAATATATATGAACTTATGAATGGCTATAAGAATCAGTTCCTACAAGCTAATTCGAAAAATATTAAAGGTTGGAAAACATTGTAAACCAATGCTAATCTAAATTTGAATAAGAAACAAATGAGAATGTGAGAGGAAAACATATAATTAAATGTAATAAGAAAAAAAGGGAGAGAAGATAGAGGAAGAGGGAATGATGGTTTTTAGCCTTTACTCTACCCCTCAACTCTCCCTATTTCCTCCTTCATTCTCATTCCCAATGGTTGTTTTGGATAAGGCAAGGAAGTTGCATAAAGAGCATCAATTGCAATGTAACCAATATTTTAGCATGAAGAGATTGAGGCTCCCTTCAAGTTTGGTTTTTCCATTTGGGTTTCTAAGGTTTATTTTCTAAATTCATTGTGATTGACTAGTGTTTCTTTGAGATGTTCATATGTGTTTAATACTTTGTTGCATCATGTTAGCTTACTTCCTAGTTGCTTATGGGTGTAAGAATTTAGTGTCGTAGCTCTAAGGATTTTCATTATAATCTCATTCTATATGTGCAAATTGAGAATATCAAAAGATATAAATTTTAGATCATTCATTGTTGTGTCTAAGAGATAAATGGATATTAGATATTTATTGTTGATATATTTAAATAACTTCTATTTTAGTTCCTCATTACTATCTATTTTCTTTTGAGATGTTTGGAAATTTTTTTACTACTCCAAACTATAACTCTCCGCCTAAGTTGAATTTGTATGTGTTGAGTTGAATTAAAAGTTGCTTGAGAATTATTAATCAACAATAATACGTTTTTAAATTCCTTGGATGATTTCCCACTTGCTTGGTTCATTTTCAGTTTCTTGGAATGTTCTATAAGTGTGTTAGAGTCGGTCTAGTCAGTCCTCCGTCAGAGATCAAAACTCTTTATGCATTTCATTTTTAGGTGTCCCACTCCATTCACCCAGCTGCATTCCGCTAGGGGCATGCCATAATCTGGTGGAGAAGGTCATGCTAGTCATTTCCCCTCACGTCTGGCTCTTGTTGGCTCAGGTCTTTTGTCAATAATCATCAAATTCCATGACAGTCAAGGTTGGTCCTTTAAAGGACAAAAGTCATTTTTCGATGTTTAGGTCTAGGGATTCATCAATTTGGTCTTTAAACATGTCCGATAAAGCCATGTAGGCCAAACTGAGGCCCTTACACAGTTACGATTCAGAGAGCTTCATCATCATGTGGATAGACTTCGACTCTTCTTCAAAACTCTGTTTTGAAGAAAAGTCAAACAGT
>APFE030069669.1:0-17487 GCA_000404065.3 Pinus taeda | reverse complement strand
GGAGGATCAACCAGCTTCCAAGTGCCGTTCTTTATGAGGGCATCATACTCCTTTTGCATTGCTTCTTTCCATTCATCATGAGAAGCAGCTTCTTTAAAGGAAGTTGGTTCAAAATCTGTAGACAAGTTCAATTCACAATAATAAGAAACATCCATATCAACAGGTGAATTAGAGTCATCTACATCACCTCCATTTTGTCGGTTTGAATTTCTGGTTCCTGTTTTTCCAATTTCATCAGGATGAACACTTTCAAGTGTCTTGGTCAGCCACCTTGGGGTACCTTTCTGAGATGGTCCAGGCTGCTCTGTTGATTGAGTTGGGACTGAATCAAGATTGAGTCTCCCAATTCTATCAATTACATACTTAAAGCATCATCCGTTGTTGGAGTTTCAGTCGGGGGAGAGTGTTCTCCATAAGAAGATTCCACATGTTGATCTAGAATAGGAATCCCCCCTTCAAGATGTGGAATCTGATTATCAAATTCTTGAAATGATTTCGTTTTTGCGAATCTATCCAAGCGATCAAGTTGCCGCTCAACAACATTGTCAGATTTGGATGATTCAAGAAAATTACATCTCTAGATACAACAAACTTTTTATTTACTTCATCATAGAGGCAGTATGCTTGGAGGTATTTGAATACCCTAGGAAAATACACTTACAACTTCTAGCACCAAGTTTGTTTCTATGTACCTTTGGTATCAAAGCATAACAGGTGGAACCAAAAATCCTGAGATGTTTTACCGAAGGAACATGTCCATACCACAATTCATAAGGAGTCTTGTTTCTTATAGCACTAGATGGACATCTATTCTTTATATATGCAGGATAATTGCCTTTAACAAAATGTCCGGACCGTCTTTATTTGGCCGGGGCACAGGTCGTCGAAAATGTGCTAGCCGATATTGTGAAAAGGCTCCAAGATCAGAACCAGGGATATTACAGCGACAATGCAGGGAGCTCAGATATTACCAGCGTATTGAATATTCAATGCAATACAAAATCGATAAGAAATGCCAACTAAAAATCAGGGAATGCAGCGTTCAGTTTAACTGCATCAAACCACAGTCAAACAACGTTTCAAATAATTTTAATACAGTGTTTTCAGAAAACAACTGTCACGCCTCGAGCTCAGTGGTACAAGGCCGCATCAAATATCTGATACAACAGCATTTCAAAAATCATGGGTTTCAATGTCAGAAGGCAGTGGACAGAGGACAGAAGGCAGTGGATAGAGGAGTTACAAGGCAAGGCTAAAAAAGGAACCTGGGACCTGTGCTCAGATACCATGTCAGGCCAGGAGTAACTCCAGAAAAACTGATTCGTTTATTCCATTAGGTAGCTATCTATTATATACATGAATGTGATCGTTCAGTTCATCTTCTTGATGACTATTCACATTCAAATTCTCCCAATCGCTTAGGATTAGGTGTCAACAGAGAGAAAGAGAGAGAGAGCCATCAATACATCAGAAACACCATCAAGATAGTAGCCAAACCAATACCCAAGAATAAAATGAAATCCAAAACCTTTCTTCTGGAATTCAACCCTCATTTTCTCCTTCTGAAATTCGTTGGATCAGAGATAGACAAGACAAATTTGATGTGACAAATGAATAGAGATGGTTTCCTTTATATAGCCTTCAAGGGGGGTTGAATGGGTGCCTCTTAGGGGCCTAACCGACCTAAACTAAAGGAGGTCGACTTGAATATTTTAGGAGGAAAAATTCAAATTCAATTTTTTCCATTTTCTTCACATGATGAAAATATTGACCATGGCTACCATATTTCCAACAAAACCCAACTACAAAATTTTAAGAAAGAATTCTGCTATTGCGAAAAGGAAAATTCGTTATTGCAAACCCTCGTGATTTCACATATCTCTTTCAGAGTCTTCTAGAATGCTCTGATACCATGTTAAATTTTGAATACCAACCAGATTTATTTTCTCACAACAATTTATTTTTTCCCCAACAATTTATTTATTTACTCAAATAAACTGTGAATCATCGAAAATTAAAATCACTAGTATTTTTAACTTTTGGAAATAAATATATGCAACGGAACATAAATTAGAGAGATCAATCACGCATTACAAAAATAATTCACCTAGAACAATTCTCCGTCATCTATTAATCTGGAAAATCTAGGTTTTCGACCCATAGAGATACAAGGAGAAATACAATATTCAGAACTTGTAACTCAACTCCCACAGAATGAATTTGCCCAAGGAATTCAAACTTTAAAACAACCTCTAAAAGAAATCAGCCTGAAGAAATTGGCCCAAATACTCAGCTAGCAAAATCAACTCGCGCTCTCTTTGCTGCCACTACTACACATTAGGGAAAAGTCGGCCCTTCGACAATTTGGATTCCTCCAGATGAAATGGATCTCACTCTAGTAGCTCAACCTTGCAGTCTCCTACACTCGTCCTCTTGGATTCACCCTCAATTCACTCACACTTCTCCTAGTCCACGGACCCACTCGCACTTAGAGAAAATCATTCTCTCTTCGTGACGACTCGCTCACTTGAGTTCTGTATATCTTTACCTCTTCGCTAAACCTCCTTTATAATCTTCATTATGCCCAAATCCCTAACACTAATTTCTTTCTAGAACATTTTGGAGATGAATGGTTGATATTATTTCGAAATTGCTTAAATAATTAAAATATTTATCCTTAGAAAATGACTTAATAGTTCACAATAATCATTTGACTTTAGTTATTTTACTTTTCCTAAGTTAAACTTAGGAAAGAAGACATAAATCACTAACTCCACCAAGCAAGCACCTAGAGAGGCAATAAATCATCTTTCACATGCTAAGACACCAAGCTAATGCAAAAGACCTTCTGAAGCTACCGCAAGCTTCAACAAACTTGGCATGTTTACCAATAAAAAATGACAAGGGCAAGTTAGGGTACAAAACAATTTATTTAAGGCTTAAACTTAGGCTAGATAGAATTAGCACATGTCAAATATCCCCGAGAGGTCAAACTAGGTTGTGGAATTGTCAAATTTAGCATTTGAGATCAAGATTTAAAAAGTCAAATTTGGTGAAAGTGAGTTTAAGCATAACAAGGGTTTTGACATGAGTCAAATTTAGTCGTCTTATGCAAAATGGACATCTCTACCATGCCTCATCCTAGGAGAAAATCCACTTGCACAATACAGATCTTGATTCATCATTCTTCACCCGCATGTTATCACATTTTAGCTTGAGTTTTTTTTGTTTTTTGTTTTTGTTTTTGTTTTGTAAACGTTGACAAATTTAGTGTCAGCGAAAACTGTTTGTAATAAACAGGAGAAAGTCGATAACGCGTTTATTAACTGCAGAAAAATGATTAACGGGAATACAATGACAACAAGAGTGTCAACTGTTTAAGTTTCTAATTTTCAATAGTTAGAAACCCTTCATGCACTTTTTATGATTTATTCCTACCTACTTGTAATTTTTTCTTTAACGAGTTATTTACAAAATACTGAAAAATAAACACCAGTGCATTTTCAACATATTACAAATCAACAACTAAAAGAAACAAGAACAAACACACCACATGACACCATTATTTTTGGACCAATGTCCTTGGAAAAACCCAATGCACCATTATTTTTGGACCAATGTCCCCGGAAAACCCAATGCGGGAAAACCGATGCAACTATTTGAGGGTTTTCTTATTAAGCAATATTAAAGTACAATTTGGGTGCCGAAACTGGCCTACCCAACAGAGAATTTCCATAGCAGCAATACCTCACAGTTTGAGAGAAATCTCCTGGCTAAAACCTTGGAAAACCCTTCTATCAGTTCCTCAGCACAAAACTGTGCTGCAACCCCAACCTCTGCCCAATCTGGACTGCATCAGCCACTCCTAGCCCAGTGCTGGCCCTGTGTCAGCCCCAGGAGGCCCTGCGTCAGCTCTGGGAGCCTCTGCATTAGCCACACTGGCCCCTCTGGTGCTTTGTGCAACACTTGGCTGCCTCTACGTGTGCCCTTGTTGGCTCTGCGTCACTCTCCTTGGCTCCTGTGTCATTCTAGAGAATAGAATGATTGATCATCTGGTGTGCTCCTCCAAGTGACCCTCAAGCCTCCTCTTATACTTTTCTTGTTGACATCTCAACGACCAAGATTAAGTCCCTAATCAACGGCTAAGATTAGATCTGGTTTGATCCATGTCTTTTGGACCATTCTAACACAGATTCATATTAATACACATTAATATTTTATTTTCCCTATGTTTAGACTTAGGGAGTCCATTAAAAATATTAATTATTTTAATATCTCCTGATCTGTTTTGAATGTGCCCAAACCCTTTCTGGGTATTGGAGATCTCATGTGCCCCAACCTCTCCACCAAATTTCGTGGCTAAAGCATATCTGATGCTACCCCAAATCAACACTCCCTCTTAGCGACGATTGTGCTCTAGCAATAGTCCTCATTGAGTATTACTATGATCATCTGGCATCGGTACATGTGCTGATGCTAGGCCTTCCTGCCCAACATCCTCTGCACTGCTGCATCTTGTACTGCTGCCCATGGTTCTGCCACTGCCACTGCTGCATCTATACGACAACTCCCTCTACATCCATGCTGTTGCTGGTCCTTCCTCCCAGCACTGCATCTACACTGCACCTCCTCTCATCATGCTGCATCGTACTGCCCACTACTGCTTTGCAACTCAGTTACTGAGAAGTAAGTAATTGATCTCCCAACTGACCTCCCCGTTGGGCTAGAAACACCCATTGATGCTGAAGCTTCCTCTGTTGTTGACAAGTGCTCCCTCTATGACCTTTGCGCTGCTGCAACAACTCTCTTGCAACTTGCATCGTTGCACACCTCTCTGTGCCGTCCTGCACTGGTACAACACTCCTGTGCCTCTCGCACTGCTGAAGCCTGCTAGCTCTGCGCTGTCTTGGGACTCCTGCACTGTAGCTCTCTCTACTGCTCCATCCGCATCTGTCTCTACCCACTCAGCCAGTCCTGCTACTCCTCGTCGGGGCTCTCGAAGCAAAGTCTAATCCAAGAGGCTAGGTACTTGAAGGATCCCGCCCCTCATCGCCTGTAGTCTGCCTGACTACATCTCGATGTCTCCCCACTTCCGCTCAAGTGGTGCGTGTGCACTCATGGCACAATCATTGTCTGTCAAAATGCTCTTCTCTGCCCGTGCTCGCGCTGCCTTAGTCTTGGAAGACTCTCCCTTACTCTTCTTCCTTGGGCATTGGGTCGCATAATGACCCATCTCCCCACAGTGGAAGCACTTGATCTTGGAGAGATCTTTCTTCCTCTGCCTCTCTTGCTTTCCCTCAGATGCTAGGGCCACATCCTCCTTCTCCAGCTTGACCTTGATCCCTTTGCTGCTGCTACCTGTCTTTGACTTCCGTTTGATCTCTTCTTGGCGAAGAGTTGCCCACATCTCGTCCCAAGGTAGGAGAGTCCCTCTGCCCAGGATGCTCTGGACAAACACATCCCACTCTTTTGAGACAACATTCAGGGTTGTTTTCATCATAAGCTCTTGATTCGGTGTCGCTCCTATAGTAGTCAACTGATCTCAGATCTCATTCAGTCTTCCGAGGAAGGAGTCAATCGATTGACCCTTCTTCATATGATACGACCTCATCTAGTTCTCGAGCGACATTCTTCTCTGCATAGAAGTATGCTGGTACAGGTTTTTGAGAGCCTCCCACATCTCAACTGTCGTTTCCTTTCTCGGCTATATGTGGTACCACATGATCCTTGACCCTGTCAAGGATAATGCACTTTGCCCTCGCCATCGCCTCTTCATACTTGTCATTATCATTTAGGTCTACTGGGATAGCTATTGTCTTCAAGGCGAAGTTCTTGACACGATTCCTGTCAAGCATTGATAAGATTCTGGCCTTCCAGACTGCGAAGTTCGATGCTCCGTCCAGTCAATCCTGGTCTCTTACCCCGTGTAGTGCCATGATGCTCCTCTACTTCCCTCCTGGAAGTTCTCTATTCGACTCCTCTGAGTCTCTACTTTTCGTCTGGAAGTTCTCTCCTAGACTCCCTTTGAGTCCTGATTTCCCTCCTGGGAATCCTTCTGCCGCTTGTTGAGATGTCCCCTACTCTGATCGTCTTGTGCAACTGCACTGTTGATCTAGGTTCCTTGGCTAGAAACCCTTGGTAACAAGTCCTTTGGCCCTGCTCTGTCAGATACTGTTCTGACTACAGTACCTCACCAGCTCCACTCTGCAATATTCCTGTCATTCTAGACCCTAGCAACTACCTCTCTGTGAACTACGTCAGCACCTCTTTGCCTCACGCTGGCTTTGCGTTACCCCGGATGGGTCTGCGTCAGCTCTGGGATGCCCTACGTCAGCCCTCTGGCCCTCTGTGTCAGCAACGCTGCCCTCTCTCAGGCTCTACATAGCTTCAGGCTTCTTCTGCGTGGCTTTGGCTAGCTTTGCGTCACACTTCTTGGCCTCGACGCTGCTAGAAACAACTTCTATTACCTCGGGACAACCGTTTTCTGCTGCTATTGCTCTGCTCGGCTGATGTCTCTTAGTCCTCCTGTGATCTGCAATCACGCTCCGATACCATGTTGAAGTTTCTAATTTTCCTTAGTTATAAACCTTTCATGCACTTTTTCTGATTTATTCTTACCTACTTGTTATTTTTTCTTTAACAAGTTATTTACAAAGCAAATACTAAAAATAAACACCAGTGCATACTCAACATATTACAGATCAACAACTAAAAGAAACAAGAACAAACACACCACATGCCACCATTATTTTTGGACCAATGTCCCCGGAAAAAACCCAATGCGGGAAAACCGGTGCAACTATCTGAGGGTTTTATTATTAAGCAATATCAAAGTACAATCTGGGTGCCGAAATTGGCCTACCCAACAGAGAATTTCCTTAGCAGCTATACCTCACAGTTTGAGAGAAATCTTCTGGCTGAAACCTCGAAAAACCCTTCTGACAGTTCCTTAGCACAAAATTGCATTGCAACCCCAACGTCTGCCCAATCTGGACTGTGTTAGCCACTCCTAGCCCAGCGCTGGCCCTGCTTCAGCCACGCTGGCCCCTCTGGTGCTCTGCGCAACATTTCACTGCCTCTGTGTGGCCCTGCATGAGCCCTTGCTGGCTTTGCGTCACTCTCCTTGGCTGCTCTGTTGCTCTCTCGACACAATCTCTGCCTTCTCTGTGTCTCTGTACTCAATGCCCCTCAGCTGCTCTCCCGATCACTGATTCTATCTCTCTTAGCAAACCCCGCTCTAGAGAATAGAATGACTGATCATGTGGTGTGCTCCTTCAAGTGACCCTCAAGCCGCCTCTTATACTTTTCTTGTTGACATCTCAATGACCGAGATTAAGTCCCTAATCAACGACTAGGATTAGATCTGGCGTGATCCATGTCTTTTGGACCATTCTAACACAAATTCATATTAAAAATATTAATTATTTTAATATCTCCTGATATGTTTAGAATCTGCCCAAACCCTTTCTGGGTATTGGAGATCTCATGTGCCCCAACCTCTCCACTAAATTTTGTGGCTAGAACACATCCGATGCTACTGGAAATCAACATCAACGCTATTAAGTATTGGCTGATAGTGGGAGTATCAACGCCAAAATAAAATTTGAATTTTGATTTTTTATAACACGCTAACACATTCCATGTCAACGATATGGTAATTATTGCTCAGTCACCCATGATTTCCCTTGAGGTGAAAGGTATGTATTGAAAGTGAAAAGTTCTGTCGCCGAAGAAATATGGTGTGAGTTTGTAATTATCAAAGGGCCAGAATAATCATTTTACCTGTCAATCAGTTACTCTGTTTAAAAACTTTTCTCATTGTTTTTACCACATGTTATTTTCACCTTCGTCGTTTGCAACGCTGTGTCAGTTCGAGCATTGGAGGGCTTTTTGTTTCAATTTTATCGGTAGAGATACAACGTTTGATCCCGGTTCCCTGTTTGTGTAAATAACCAAATCGTAGGAAAATGGGAGGAGCGGCAAACTAAACCAAAATGATTCCAAAGGCCCCGACCTTTTGGAGATTTATCCAAACATTTAGCAACAATTTCAACGGGATGGGTGGCAGGAATTTTTCCACCGATGCATCGACTACCATGATGCCATAACTCGAGCATTCGCCCATGGGTTTGGTGGACAACGGGTGGAAGTAGGAGGCCTTTCTTTTCTAGTTACAGAGGAATTGATCGTAGAAGTTACAACTTTGTCGACTAATGGGGAAAAGGTCTTCAAAAGCCATATTCTTGCTGGGATTGCTTTCCCATTTGTCCTGAAGGTCGAATTCAAGGTAAAAAATTAGAAGACAGGGGTACAAAGATCATGGCTGGAGGATAAATGGCATGGGCTGCTATGCGTTACCCAATAATACTTCATGTGTGAAGGGCGTTTTAACCGGGTAAATATTTACGATTTTCATTTCCTAGCTCATCTAGCAGTGCAAGTAAGAATGAATGCTTGTTTTTATTTACTGGAGAGTCTTAAACACATGGGTGCTTGTTTCTGGGCTAGGGAAGACCCGTCTCCTCATTTTGTTTACCACAAAGCTTTAATCAAATTGTTAATTGAGAAGTAGTTGGCCAAAGCTGGTAAAATTTCTTGTTTTGGGGAGGGTTTCAACCTCAATCCCCTAAAGCCAAACGAGGGAGACAAAAGGGTACTAAGCCTGGTAAGAAAACTCGGGGAGAAACCTCTACTCAGGGCACCTCTACTAAAGCCCAAAATCGAGAACAAAAAGAGATTCCCTCATCCTCTGAACCTACAATCCCTAAGGTGTATGCCAGAAGAGAGTGCTAGACTGAAGAAAACCCATTCTACTGTTGAAAACCCTCTCGCCGAAGATTTACCTCATTCTGTGAATCCCCTTGAAGAGCCACCCACTAATATTTCCCTTGCACAAACTCACCTTCAGAACAGACGAAAGGAAAAGAAATTGAAACTGAGCTCCAGGATGAAGCAAAACCCTCTTTGTTTCAAATGTTCAAGGGAGGGAAGAAACCTCACACCAGGCCTTTAAACAAATTAAGGCTGAAAATAAAATTAAAACAAAATCTTGATGTCGCCAAGGAAGTGATAGATGTGGACAATGTCCCATTAAAGGACCTGATAATAAATAGAGGGAAAACTGCAGGTTCTAAAAGGTCAAGGGCTAAGGAAACTAGGAAGAAAATCCCTATGGAGACTAGACAGAGTAAGAGGAAGATAATGGACAAGGTGGATGTTCTTTTGGAGGTGGCCAACACCTTCAGCTAGGAAGCTGATGACCATTTTTTGAGTTTTGATAGAGTCACTGCTACATTTAGATAGAGAGCAACACAAAGCAGGGCTGACATTTCCCTTGCTAGTGTATTTTGCACAGAAAGCGCTGACATTTCCATTGTCACCACATTCTGAAAAAGAAACAGTTTGGAAAAGGTGCTGACATTCTGCTTATCAACGAAACCATTGGTTTAGGCAGCTACAGGACAGGCAACGACGGTATCAGCCTATTGTAGCAGGGATGACTGAGAAGACAACAACGAAACATAACCCGTTTTTGGAGGATGATGAGGTTGATCTACAACGAGGAAAACATGATCATGATACACTTTCTTAGCCTCTTTTTCAGCATATTTTTCAGCGAGTTATTATGACTTTTTGATATGTTTAAAAGATAATTTCAAGATGCATGTACCTAGGATATTTATTCTATTTTTGGATTACTATAATTATTTTTTGAGCTGCAAACATGTTTCAGTTATTGTATTGTTTATATAAGCAAAGGTTGCAGAAGAAGAAAGGGTTGGATTTTATTTGAGTTATATCATCCTTCGTGTATTTTTGAGCAGATTTTAAGGAAAACAGTCTTCATGAGCAAGTTGCAGAAATTCTCATGTTATGATTCCCCGTCTGTCTTTTGTTCGTTTTATACTTATTCATGTCTGACAAAAAGAGTATGGAATTGGGATTCATGTTTTATGCTCCTTTTTCTTTTTTTACCAGGCATTAATAAATGTTGTTCACTTGACTGTTGCATTGATCTGCTTCATTTTCTGTCCAAATTCCTTAGAGTGTCAAAGGAATTGTCACTACCCTGCTTTTGTGTTTTTCTCATCGAAACCGTGTTTATATGTACCTGATTGGGTTAAACTCCATGCCGAATGGTAGTATTCTTCACATATCCAAACCAAACTTCATTTTTTGATAAATCTGGCCACATAATTCAATTGCAAAACCTACTACTACAGTGACCTAGAGTAGTTGAGTTTTAGAGAGAGATCCCTCTCCAGGTTGAAGGGCCATCTTTCAACCCCTAAGAGGTTAGAGGTTACCTTAGAGGTTTTTCGCTGCCGGGTTTCCTCTAAGAGATAACACTGCCAAAATTTTTAAATCACTCTGCCTCTGCATGCTCAGCTCCATGACATTCAACTTGTATTTGCCGTACATAGAAACTGCAAATTATAGATGTGCCCAAAAAGCAATTTTGCTTCTAAAAAGTAAAGAAAACGAAAAGCAGAAAGCAAAAAGGCTAACTTGAAGAGATGGAGCACAAGTCTCTATTCTAAAAAAACAAAAAGAAAAAGGAGAAAAAGTAAGCAAGACTGACCATCTAGCATGTAGTTAAAAGTAGTCTCGTTGGACTCACTATTTTACAATTAAAGATATGTAATCATCTTTGACATGTGCGTCCTTGATCTTTGGACATTGGAAAAATAAGTTGCCAAAAGTAGTTTTTTTGTAATCTAATGCAACTAAGTCTGGAAGGAGCCTTCATCCTTATGAAGGAGACCATTGTGATGGAACTTTGCTAGATCTTAACCAATGTAGCAAAAGTCTTGTTAAAATTGTGATAAAATTGACGAATGGCGAGTTTTTTGGAGCATTGATTCTATACATGATTCTGTTTTTTCGATTTGAAAAACCCCTGATTTTACTGTAAAAGTCGCAGTTTTTTTCAGAGATGATGGAAAAATTTGCAGGTTGCTGCCAAGGCGAGTTAAATTAGCTTTTGATGTTTTTTTTGGGTCATTTTGCATGCCTAATGACGTGTTTTGAGTTTGGAGGAGAAGCAAAGGGTTTCAAGGGGCAAAGAGGAGACGAATAGTGAGCTTTTTCAAGTGGTGATCAATTTTTTCCATTGTTCAACGAGTTCTCTCTATCAGCTGTAGACTTTTAGGTATGGGTAGCAAATTTGCCCCCCTTTTTTTGTTACAAATATAACTTATATAAAAGAAAATAAATATAAATGAATATCTAGTAAACATAATTATAGTTAATTAATTGATTAGTTAATGAAGAGGCGTGTTCTAAGGGACATGACCGTTCATTGAAGGGGCACCTGCCTATGTATATAAGCGGGCCCTCATTGTAACATTCAGGGATTCTTGTACATTGATCATATCAATAAAAATATTATTTTAAATACATTTGTCTATTTTTACATTTAAAGCACAAATAAATCTAAGTTTTGTCGCTTCAGTGGTATCAGAGCCATCTGATCCTCTGGATGTTATCCGCTGCACAATCCGCCATTAAATTTAGGTTGTCGTGAAATCATGGAATTAAGCGAATATCATAAATCTCCAATTGAGCTGATAAGTGAAATTTGAGAATAGTTACAACAAATAAAAAGATCTTTTACAGAATCATTAAAGGCTTTTGAAACACCAAATTCAACACCTACAATAGAAGTTGACATTAATGTCAAAGAGAGTGAGTTTGAGCCAAGTGTTTAAACAGAGCAAAATGTGACAGCTGAAGATGAAAGCAAGGAGGAAAAAAATGAATCTACAGAAATTATTCATGAAGAATCACTACATTCTGCAGAAGATCGGGAAGAGGTTATGTCAATTTCATATTATAATGAGAATGAAGATGATTTTAAAGATGAAGATGTCGTGGATTATGATAATGATGAAGATGACTGTGAAGCAGATAAAGGAAATTTGAAGAAATTTTTTGGTACAGTTGGTGAAATTAATGTAATACAGATGTCTAAGAACCCACCAACTCTGAAAACTGGACCCGACGAAACAATGTTTCGTATACCTTGGGGGCCGATTATTGAATCCCCACAAATCCAATCTTCTCTGGCAGAAATTCTTAACAAAGATACACATACAAATGCTCATATTGTCACCACTGCAAACGTTAGACAACCATCCATAAGCCCAACGGAAAAATCTGGTTCATCCAAAGCAAAGAGCAGATAAAAAAAGTTACCTCAGAAACTCGCAAAATACGTGGGAACTTCTGTATTGACTTTGGGAAGCAAATTACCCATCAATGGCATCTATGATATTTATGAATTTGGTTAGACTTCGAAGAACGTGAGATTGAGAAAATGTTACTGCAAAGGCATTGGACAAACATTATTCTACAAGAGCTACTTCAAAACATATAAAGAGGAATTTTTAAACAATGCATATTTGATATATTACCTGCAAGAATAGCTCGATGTTGTGAAGTCCGTGGCTGGATTTGAAGACAAACAATTTTTCTGTTTGATTATGGAGTTTTCCCAGGGAGGAGATTTATCACAGCTAATCGCTAAGAAGTGAAATTATGTATATGCTGAAGCAGAAATTGCAAACATTTTAAGATAGATAATCCAAGCTATGGACCGTTGCCATAGAAAGTGTGTTATGCACAGAGATATTAAGCTGAGCAACATTTTCTTGTCATCGACCACACCCCCCATTGTCAAGTTGAGGGACTTCGACCTCTCCACAAATTTTGAAAAAAGGCAGCGTTTTTGTATGAGGCTGTAGGGAATCCTCAGTCTAGGGCTCCCCAGATTGTGGCTTCAAATGGCTGTTGTGAGGTTGTCAACGTCTGGAGTACAAGAGTGCTGCTCTACAAGATGCTCGTGGGCATTTATCCTTTTTGACCCCAAGGTCGCCTTCTTTTTTCCAAACGCTGCCCTGTATCACGTGCCTATACATCTAATCTAGTTGTTGTCTAACGCCTTCCACTCAGTCTGCCGTCCAATCTGCCGAAGCCATGTTATCATGGTCAACCTGTTGAAGAATCTAGGGCAATTAGGTTTAGTATGATTCTTTTTGACTTGATAACAATTTGTGAAGTCTTTTTACAATTTGTCTTGTTGGCTTAATCTTCTTGTTCTTCTTATTAATGCATGTGTGTGTGCTTCATCAAACTGCTACCAAAACATAAGAACAAGAACACAAGATGTTGCCTCTCTTCCAGGGCCAAAACCTCTCTTCTCTTGAGAGGAAAACCCTTCGGTAAGTTTTCTCTTATTGAAGCTTCTTATTGATCAATGCCAAACCCTAGACCATTGACTAGAATATCCTCCAAGCACAAGTCAAGTTCTTTCTCCTCTCTGCACTGTTGAAAAATGAAGGGCACTGGTGTTTGTTAGGATTTTTCACTTCTTGATAACAATTTGTGGAGTCTTTTTACTTTTTTTTGTTAGCTTAATTCTTCTTATTAATGCATGTGTGTACTTCATCAAACTGCTAACAAAAACATAAGAACAAGAACACAAGATGTTGGCTCTCTGCTAGGGCCAAAACCTCTCTTCTCTTGAGAGTAAAACCCTTTAGTAAGTTTCTCTTATTGAAGCTTCTTATTGATCAATGCCAAACCCTAGACCCCTGACTAGAATGTCTTCCAAGCACAACTCAAGTCCTTCCTCTTTTCTGCACTATGTTCCCCGCCACATGGATTTCCTCCTTTCGACACTTTGCTCCCCAGCACTTCGTCCTTTTTCTTCGCTGCTTTTTCTAGAGATAGACCTTGGCTATGTTAGGTTCTTGATGAGATATTCTTCTTCCTTCCTTCAAGAGGTTCTTCACTTATGGAGACACCCTTCTCTTGATCCAACGAGATTCTTCTTGAGATATGTCTGCAAATTGATGTGACTGAACAACAACACTAATTTTCCCACGTGTGGAAGGTACCTTTAGAGAGTTAGTGTCCTTCTTACTTTTGCTAGAGAGAGGGGCTTCTTTGCTTGACTTGGGAGGCCTTGTAGGCCTAATATTTAGCCCAAACACTAATGAATTTTGAATTGTGATATTACTGTTGTTATACCCCCAAACTATCCTCTTTCACTTTGCACGTGTGACTGTTTCTTGCCCTAAAAACAGTCCCAGAACTTTGCTTTTTCTTCTCCTTTCTTCCCTGCAGTAGGAGACCGTTAAACTTGTCCTTTTGTCACTTCTTTATGGCTTATATACTTCGCTGATTTCAGAGATGATTCATTGACTTTATGAGGAAGTGGACAACCTCTATATATAGAGGATTGTCCCTCCTTTAGGCCAACTGGAGGCCAACTTGCTGTGTTTAGGCCGCTTACAATTTCTTCATCGTTTTGTTTCTTTTGGAGTATGTTGCTGCATGGAGAGGACTTGAACTTGGCTTGCAGGTATTCCTTTGACCTTATACAATTTTTATACAGTGTAACATGCCCTCTAAGGGTGTTACATAAATACATTGACCTTTTGACTTCCTAGAAGCACTTAAACATGTGCTTGACCTACTTCAATGAGCAAGAAACTCATTGACATATACTATAAAAACAATATTTTTTTCTTGAATAAATACAAATATCAAAAGTACATTTACGAAGACCAAACCTAGTTACATTTCCTTCAACATTCCCCCTTAACTAGGGAAGTATTCATACAACATTACAAGGTGTTTGGCTATGTTTCAATCTCGAAGAATTCACATAAGAGAAACTGGATTGGCAATCCATTTGTTATAGCATCATAGTAACCAACATTGTTTCGACAACAAGGCCTTGACTGACAACTCTATCTCTCAATAGATCATAACACAATGTTGGCGAGACCAATGACTTATAGACACCTTAGTCATTGTCTCTCAAGGCACATACCTACCCGAGTGTTCACTGAGTATGATCTTCTAGGACTGTTCTTATCTTGGGTTCCCAACCCTCAAAGAATATCGATCCTCTTGCCTACTCTTGTGTTGGATGCCCTACACATCCTCAAAGAGTATCAAATGCCAGATGATTACCCAATCGTCCCATTCTTTCTTCCCAAGTGAAGACAAGCATGTTGTGTCTATCACTTCCTCTCGATTGAGGAAGACATATCCAAGTATCCTCTAATGAGGTACTTGTTCAAGTTCCTTTGTAATTTGGCAAATTTGGTCCACGAAGAACAAACAACAAAGATATGTCCAAAATCCAATGCTATGGATGCCAAGAATATGGACACTACAAAAGGAATTGTCCAAAACTAAAGAAGGACAACAACAACAAAAGAAAAAAGGAAGAAGCTCATGTGACTCAAGAAATGAAAGAAAAAGACAAGAAGCAAAAGAAGGAAGATCCTCTGGATCTCTACTATGACTAAGTCAAACTCTTTGCTTAATGTCTTCTTTAAAAGTATTGAGTAGGATAGGAGCATATAGAAATAGAATAAAAATTGCATGGCTAGAAACATCTTCTACAATCTAGAAGCATGATGTGCATAGAGTTCAAAATACTCATGTAGAGAGACCATTTATAAATGAGAACAAAATGCATGGTTAGAAATATCTTCTAGAATATGGGAGCATGGTAGATATAGCTCAAGATATTCATGTTGAAGGAGCATACCTAGAATAGGGTCTCATCCACAATGAAAGAAAATTGATCATGATTAAGAATCTTAGGAGACCTCCATCATCAAAAGGAAAAAAACATTTGCAAGGTAAGAGTCTTCAAGATCCTATGATGGAATCTTCAAAAGAAGATTCATAAACAAAAGCAAATGTCTCACTGGGAATCCCATTCATGGGATTCAAGAAAAGGATCATATGCAAGCAAGCTAAGATAGAGCAAGAAGGGCCATATCAAGGACAACAAAATGAAGCTAAGATGATCAAAGGAGAATCAAGATAAGGTATGCATGCATCAAAGTTTAGTCATGCTATCATACGTATATTATTGAATCATGGGAATAGTTCTATAACATGATCAAGAAGGAAAGAATCTCTTTCACCAATGACATGCTCGAAGGCATGTACTACAATGCAATGAAGGTCAACAAAAGGAAATACTCACATAAGGAGTATAAGATCGCTGACTAGGAGTATAAGATCGCTGACTAAGAAGCAAGTGAAGAAGGAATGCTAACTAGTCCTAGAAGCGAGCATTGAAGAAGTGCTCCCACATGGAGCATAAGGTGGTCGATCAATCTATCCATGAAGAAGCAAATGAAGAACGAGATCAAGTATGTGAAGAACACCATGATCACAAAGAATCACTATCTAACAAAGATCCATTGAAGACATCTCCCAAAAGAAAGGCAAGACAACTCTGACTAAGAAAGGAAAAGATCAAAGGACCCTTAACACCTATGAAGGCCTTAGAGATATGAAAGGTGCAGATAATTGATTCTACTCTACGAAGATGTCATGATAAAGAAGCCATCCAGCAAAAGCACCATTTAATGTTGAAGCAATATCAGGATGAAGTCATGAAGGGCTACTATATCAAAGAATGGGAACAAGCAAGTACAAAGAAGCATCCATCTGAAGAGTGGTCTAAAGCATAGACAAGATGGCAAGGAATAACCAGATGACAAGAGAACCTGACATATGACAACAAGGCCACTTTCCACGAAGGAAGCAATGACATGACAAACTAGGAAGGAAAGTGATCGATGGATGGTGCCCTACCAAGAAGAAGTTCGAACAGAGACTTCATGACATCAAAGGAAGGAAGGAGATCAAGCAATTGGAGGACCCATGAAGAAGAAGTTGTTGATGAATGGACAAGTCCCTAGCTAAGAGGGAGTTATAAATTATAACTCCCTCTTAGCTAGGGACTTGTCCATTCATCAACAACTTCTTCTAAAGTTCCTATGGGCCGTAGATGAGCCCCCTCCATCATTAAGGAACCCATGATTGCCCCAACCCCTGGTGGGCAATTAACCACCCCACCTTAAGGGGGTATCCACTGCTATATACTACACATCATGCTTGCATCGCCTGGAGCCCCGAGCAATTATGAAGAAAAACCAATCAAAGACAAAGGGCATATGAGGAAGGGTGGAAAAAAAAAAGGCTTGTGTAACTCAAGTACCACGATTTGCTCCCTCCTACACTCATATACTCAGGTGTGGGCTACCCTTATTGTAGCTACTCTTGTACCATGACATGTGGTCTAGATTATTCCCTTGATCCCCACTCTGTTCCATTACTATATCATTTGCCACCTGCCACTTGAGGGATGTACCATGACATGTCCCCCCCTTAAAGGTTTAAACCACCTAATAGGGTCCTTGATTAACCCCCTATTGAGCTTAGAGACATTTGTACATGACAAAGGCCACTATGAAAGGTCATGCCACCATGAAGTGCCCCATTGATTCCATGACTTATAAGCTCTTTACTTGATTATTTTGATGGTTTGTTGTATTGGACGGCAAGGGGACGCATTGGATCTTATGCAGGATTGCAGTTGGGTCTCCATTTGAGGCTTGCTCTCCCTATACGGGGTCCTAGCCCTCCAGAGGGACACATTGACAC
>APFE030069665.1:0-12625 GCA_000404065.3 Pinus taeda | reverse complement strand
CTTGTTAGAGAATGTGCTATTGGAATATGTGGTCAAGTGCAAAGGTGCATGAACATGATGCGAGTGCATGAAGATGTTTTGATATTCTCCAAATACATTGAGTAGATGTTTGCTTGACATTAGTTTATCCATGGTTTAGGGAATAATTAGATTTGGCTAATGTAAATATTTTAGACCTCACTTTTGCAGATTATTTCCCAACCACGAGGAACTCTCTCACATCATAATCTTGTATGTCTCCTAGTTAAGCATGTGTGACGCATAGAAGGCATGGTTTAGAGAAAAGTGGTAAGAACAAAAATAAACTAGAATGCGTTACAACCCCATATGGAGAAGCCACATTCATACAAACATATTATTATAAAAACAAAGATTTTTATAAAAACAGTTATTATGTGGAGACTAGATCGAGCAACTCAATATGGAGAAGTCACAATTATACAAACAAATTATTATACAAACAAATACTGTTATACAAACAAATTATTATGCAGAGACTGGCTTGAGAAACTCAATCTAAAGAAGGCACAATTATACAAACAGAGATTGCTATAAAAACAAATTATTATGCAGATTATGGCTCGAGCAACTCAGTGGAATATGAAGAGACTGTTATACAAACTAATTATTATGGTACTAAAACCCCGATTTTTTTTTTTCAAGCTAAGCCACATAAGCCACCAAAACCCACTAATTGAAGCCACAAATAATCCATAATGTAAATTCATGCATTGATGTATGTGACTTGATAAAATGGCATGATGTGACTTGATAAAATGAATTTATAAATTCTAAGTTATAAGTTTCATTTTTTCAATAGAACTTTAAAAACTCAATCTACCTAATTATAATTTTAAGAAAAAATTGGAATAAATAAATAACATTTAATCAATATTTCCCATTTCAAATTAAAATTTAAGTTTATAATTTTCATTTCCACTAATTTAATATTAAAAAAATTAATTCAAAAAAGGATAAAAAAATTGTTTCACAAAAGAAAATGTTGAAAGATTGGAAATGAACAATTAACATTGTGTTAATAACATAGAAATTAACGAACCAACTTAAAACCAAGTGCAATCCATCATATATACTTGTAACTTTTTAATCAATAAAAAATATTTGCGGAAGGTTTCTTATTTCAATTTAAGGTGGATGAGGATTGTTGATTTTTTTAATTTTTTTAATTGAGGGTCTAGTTTGATTCTCAAGGGAACATGCTCAATGTATGCTTAGCCTTAATGCTTATGAAACAAAATGATATTTTAAGGTCCACGACTCTAAAAATAGTCTATGAGACCATTAGTTCCATATTTTTGGATTTTTGCAATTCAATTCTTTTCCGATTCAAATTGATGATGAGCTGGCCCATCCTTCCAACAATCCCCTCCCTAAAAAGACAATGCCAAGGAATTGATGCTAAAATGTTCTCATTACTTTCTCCGATGTCTTTGAATGCATCACATTCCAAAATGAAATGTTTTTCTGATTCCACAACCCGAAACGTGCAAAAGGCACACACGCATTCTTCCCAAGCTTCTTTAAGCATTTTCCACCATCCTATTTCACACCAAAGTTGATGTGAGTTGCTCCTTAATTGAGAATAAGATCCTTTGCCCTTCACAAAATGCTAGCTCCAATGAACCTTTTTTGTTGTAGATCACACTTAGGGTTGAGTTCCTCAATGTAATATTTCTTCTTTCTTATCAACAAAACAATCTAGGGATTTGAGATTATTCCAATTCTAATAAGTTCTTCCGTGATAAGTTCCTTATTATTATTTATAACCTTCATTTATATATAAGAAAATTTTATTTAGCAAAATGGTCCATTACTTTTAATAAATTTAAAAAATTATATTCGTGCCACATGGCTCCATCCACCAATTTCCTAGGGATTTGAGATTATTCAAATTCTAATAAGTTCCTCCATGATAAGTTTCTCATTATTATTTATAGCATTCATTTATAATTATTTTTTCATAAATTAAAGTTGTTCCTAGGGATTTGAGGTTATTCTAATTCTAACATTTCCTCCATGATAAGTTCCTCATTATTATTTATATCATTCCTTTATAATTCCTTTTCCTTCTTAAGTTAAAGTTGACCCATAACCTTGTTATACATAGTTAGTCAGGTAACATTAATATTTTTAATGTGTTTGTACTAGTATATATAAATTTGTACATGGACACTTTTAATCAATGTTAAATATTTTACATAAATTTGTAGATTGGAATTATTGTAATGACAATTATCCTATGCTTTTCAATGGAAATTGTTTGTGATTAATGGAAAAAGATTTTCTTTTTAAATGCATGTAATAAATAATTTACATTAAAAATATGTATAAAAAATGCATGTAATAAATAATTTATGTTTAAATATATATAAAAATATTTAGAAACTAGTTTTGAGAATGGTTCTTTTATAATGCAATAGAAATTCTCTATTTTACAGCTCTTCCTTTGAATCTTATGGTTGAACTCCCCTTGACATCTGTTGGGGTTTCTTGTGTAAGAAACATTAACAAAAAATCATTAGAAAAAAATTATGTACATTAGATGTTTATTTAAGGACAACTGAGTAGAATAAAAATTTCACTTACCACTTTATGAATAATTTTTCAAGGTGTATTTTCATAATATCATTTTCCCAAATTATTGTTTTCCACTAGTGTCTTTGGCCAATTATCTCTCTCAGATTTCATTAACTTGTTCATACCAATGGCAAGTATTTTCAAAATTGGTCAATCCATTATCTTTAACATACAAAATCTGGGTAACATTCTTTCATTGTTGGAACCAATATTTGATGGTCCAACAATGGTTTCTAATATAGGCAACCTTTTGAGAACCAACTTCTCCAACAATAAAAATTACCTTTGCCTTCCATTGCTCCCTATGCAAAACTCCTCCGAATTGGGCCAGTTTGCCAACTTTAGATTTGGAAACCACCCCAATGGAGATAGATCCTTTATATGGGGACAACCAACCAATTGTAGGTATTCAAGATTTTGAAACTTGCGAGAGTAATCTGGAAAAGTTAACACATGGTAGCTATACATAAAGAAACCTCGAAGGTTACACATATTTTTCATGTCTTGAGGAAGAATGGCTATTAGAGGATATATGTTTTCTTTTATTATAAATTCTAGACATAAGTGCCTCATGTCCACCCAAGTTCCCATTATGCCCACTTCAATTCCCAATGATAACGTTATTCTCTCTTTCTCCTTCACCTCTACGAATATTCTTAGCATCATCAAATTTATGAAACCCTTGAATCTACAAATACTTGTTTCCGATTTTTCTTTCTCACTTAATTTAATTGCATTTATGTCAAGTGTGCTCAATGAAGTAAGCTCGGATATTTCATGGGGAGTCACCTTTGAGTTGTAACAACTATCTAAATTAAGAAGCTTTATATTTTTAGGGTATCTAATCTTAGATGGAAATTATTGTAGGTTTCTACACCCTAAAAGATCTAGAAATTGAAGGTGAGAAACATGGAAAATCTATTTAGGAAAATCCTAGATCTTCAAGAGATAACTAAATCTGAGAAGCTCAAGTTACTTTAGTTTCCCAAAAGAAGATGGGATTGAACTTATTCTGAAGTTTCCTGATAGATCAATAACTATGAGAGATGTTAGTATGATTAGAAATCCATGTGGAACCTTTTTAAGTGAACAATTCTCAGATAAGAAGAGACTCAACAGTTATGCACATGCTAACTTGGTGGGAAAATTTTCAATATTATTATTGGAAATTGATATTCTCTTATAAAAATCAGAGCAAATATGAGGGAAATGTCACAATTGTTGGCTTTCCTAGAATATAATTCTTCTCCTTCTCATCAATGTAAATCACCATCTTACGAATGGTATTGTTCAACCTTAGACTTCGTTGTCACTATGCCACACATTTTAGATCTCGACCACATTCGACACATTTTGGAAGAAGCAACAATTTGCAAGAAGGTTTATGTATTTAAGCCCAATGGACATGGCCATTAAATGGGATCACTATTTTCTTTGAACAAGCCCTTCTAAAATCAATCTTTGCACTATTTCCTCCACATAAATTTCATCATCTTTCCAGTACACACCACAATGTAGGAAGAAATTCTTGACATCTGAATTGGGAAAAGCATCATAATTACATCTTATTCATTGATAGAGTTCTGGATAAGAGGATACAAAGTATATAGGAAAGATGCATTTTCATTTTTCATGGAACTTAAAGAAGTATTTGATTCATCTACTCTATTTTTTCCCATCATTGATGGCACTAAAAAAGTTATGGCAAATGGAAATCCTTTGCTCTCTTCCGCAATTCCATAGCATGATTCTCTATATCCATAGGAACAAGGTTGTCTTTACAATTTATTCTCTTGAACAACATTCATGCTTCATCTGTAGAGAGGGACTCTTATGCCTTCATTAATGGAATCAGATCTCTATAGACAATTTGGGGAGCTAAAAAGTATCACAAGGATTTAATGATTGGAAGAGCATGACAAAACCATTTAATGAGTGTTGGGTTGAAGTCCCAAGCACTATCTATCTATCTATCTATCTATATATATTATATATATATTATATATATATAGATAGAACACATATAACTGAAGTTCCTCAAATGAATTCATTAACTAATAAACTACCTTACATCACCTACAATAGGTCAATAATGTGGAGCTAATGTTAAAATTCATTATACAAGTTAAGATTGTGGAGTATAATCAAAACCCACTCATTCACGCTTACCTTGAATTCATTCTTCCTATATGGATCATGAACCACTACTTAACCATTGTTAAAACCATGCACATATGCTTGTCAACTAAATAAAAGAAAGTCTAATATGAAGGGAGTAGTGCCATGTGGGGCATAAATTTGGATGAAGTGCTTACTCTCTATAGGTTCCCACACATGTCAGATGACTACAACATATATTTCCAATTAACCAATTCTCTCACAACCTAGAGATTCAAACTTAATATGTAAACTCAAGTTAGGACTACATCCCAGTTTGAATCATGAACTCTACATCCTGGCCATCTGAGCATGCTTGCAAATAATACAATATTACCTATCTAGCCAACATAGTGAATTGATCTAGCATGTCAGTAATTATTGGCCCAGTTTAGTTGAGCACATTGTGGCTGCTAATAAACCCTTGCTTGAGCACCAAAAAACCAATAAATCCCCCAATGTTTGTCTTTGTTGAAGCAATGGATGTGAATTTGGAACTAGCTTGGATTTCATAGGATGATATAATCCAACATATGTTGGATTCCTACCATGTGCATGTGTGAATGCCATGTATTGTCTCTGAGGTGGTGGAAAGTTGTAGTATGGATTTGCTTGCATTCTTGAAATTTCGCGTGATCCTTGAAAACATATTGTAGATCCTTCGACCTTCAATTTAAAATATAATTCAATTACTAGTGTAGATACATAAATTTTCACAAAAAAAATGAGAAAACATATTTACAAGGACAAGGAATGCATACATATTGACCAACAATGTATACGTTATTTTGTTTATACTAAGATCCTCCAATATCATTGCAGCCCGATGCATTATCAACAACAATAAATGGGGGATATGAGTTGTCTACAGGAAGTTGGGGAAAGCCATTATTCCCATCAATATTATGCATTGTTGGGGATGAAAGAAAAAAGGGTGAAATTTTTTTATGATATGTAAGATAGTTGGGAGGATATTGTGAGATATGTACAGAATTTGGCTAATGAAACATAGCCATTAGATGCTAAGGAATTGCTATTATTTTCTGCACAATTCCAGTCACTAAGGTTCCCAATGTTGTGGTACCTACATTAGAGAGTACGACGGAGTTTCCACTCTGGATAATAAACAAAATTCCATGTTCAGTAGGTCCTTCAAAACCATTCTCAATTGTAAACAATAATAGATATGTAGGATTAGCTTTCTCCTGTTGAATATTTGAAGTGTCCATGATGAAAGGGGATTTAATACAATGATTCTTATAAAAAGTAGCAAAGAATCCAAGTGCAATATTCATCACATTAGTAGATTATTATAAAGTAGGAATGAAATTTATTGCATTACCTATTCCCCTTGATTGGAAAATTTTTGTTCGAACTCTTCCATTACTTTTCTTAACATGGATTCTAAAAGCTAGAAGTCCAAAAAAAAATTTAGGATGATAGATGTAATCATAAGTACACAAAAGTGAATTTTCACAAACCCATGACAAAGGAAATACCTGCTTAAAAAGTCGATTAACATATAAGATGCACTTTGTGAGACAAGGAATTTTTTTAATATGAAGTTTGGTATAGCTTATATTAAGAACAATAAATGAGATCAAGGGCTCACCATTAATAGTTCTTCAACCTTTTTTAAGAAAGAATTGCAAGGAGGAGTTTTCTCAACACCTGTGATGGAATATTTCTTCCTTCTTCTTTACTATGTCACGAATATCTACAGTAGCTTCACGTTGGATTTACAGGCTAAACATTGGGCAAGGTCAACCTCATCTCCTATGATTCTTACAAGGTGGTATTGAACTATTAATTCCTCCAACAATAAGATTTCAACAAATCCTACAATTTGTTGATATGTTATGTAAGAAATTTCACCATATTCCCATAATTGATCCAAATCCTATTGAATGTTAGTATCCATCTAATGAAACAAGGACAAAAACTAAAAAAAATACAACACTAAAAAAATGTTTATAAAAAAATATCAAACAATGGAAATATACAAAAATCAAAGGGAAAATAAAAACAAGAGAGAGAGATTACAATACACATTGGAAAATTTTGCATCAATCTAATTGAAGGAAAAATGGGTAATGAAAAATAAAGATAAGAAACATTTCAACATACCCAGTGTCTAGAAATTTCTAATCAAAGTTGATGGTAATTCCATGGAAGAGTAGTTTATCTGAGTTTTCCCCTTTAAAACTTGCAAGAAGACTCTCCTTCATCCAAATCACATAAATAATAGGTGAAAATGCAACATTTTAGGGTTAAACTTGCCATATATAGGTGTAATTTTTAGAAGGGAAGGATTTGAGATAAATAACAAAATTGATTCAAATAAGGTTTTGAAATTGAAAAAGGGTGTAAGGGAAACAATAGTCCCAACAAGAGGGGTTTTGAAGAGGGATTGAAGCATGGAGCCTACCATTCCTCATTTGCTAGCAAATAAAGTGTGAAATTCTTGATTTAAGGCTAGACTGTGGTGTTCTTCTCAATAAGGGGAATTATATGGAAAAAATCTTCAATTCCATCTCTCATCTTTCTCAATATCTTGCCAACAATCCCAAGTACCCTTGATAAAACTGATATATCCTGCAGTATGTAAAGGGTACAATGTGCCAATTGGGTTTAGCATCGGTGGTTGGCAGAAGAGTATTATCCTCCCCACCCAGGTTCAATTCCCACAAGTGACATGTTGAGCTCTTAAATATTATACATTGTAATGGCTTTGAGCCTCCTTATTGAATAGTCTTGTACCTTGAGGATTCTAGGGTTTACCATGGGTACCATCCTTGAAATGAAGAGTTTTCCCCATGAGTGTAACTTAGAAAAGTAAAATTTAGATGGTACAATATAACTACATATTATATATAGTATGCCTCTTATGGAGTTGACTTGAATCTTGACTATAACATCATTATCTATGTCATCTTCAGCCTAAAAGCGACAATGAAAATTTCATGTAATTTCCATGTCATAATATGTAAACCAATCGAAACCCCTGAAATTTAAAAAGAGGTACATGTAAATATTTTGGAGGGAAAAGAAGAAAAACTGTTTTTTCTAATTGTATTTTTGGCTTATCACCTTATATTTTTTTCTCAAATTTGAAGTGTAGACACTCGTTGACTTATCTCCACATCTAATGAGTACCCATTATGCATACTTTTGAGAAGACCCACATTGCTAAAAATTGAACATACATTAAAAAAGTGCGTTGAACACACTTCACACTTTTTAATGTATGTTCAATTTTTAGCAATGTGGGTCTTCTCAAAAGTATGCATAATGGGTACTCGATGGATGTGGAATTTAATTTTGCATCCAACAGGTGTCTACACTTAAACTTTGAGTAAACCTGTGAGGAGAAACTAATAATACAACTAAAAAATACTAATTTTCTTCTTTTCCATCCAAAATTCATCTGTTATTTTATTATTTTAACTATTATTTTATTATTTTTCCTTAGGAGGCCACTTTTAGGCTAAAATTTCCTCTAATGAATATTGTATAATATGAATATAGTTATCTATTTATATTAAATAAGCTTGATAGCCTTGGGTTCTACAGGATATCATTTCTTATACTCTAAAGTTTAAACCCTCTAGCTAGTGTTTCTCATTTTGTAATTATTCCCAATTTCTAGTTTCTAGTAAAATAACATGCATGTTTAGCTTGATATGAAGAAATCTTCAAATCCTCATGTAAATTTCTCAATGAAAGATATAAACTAAATCTATGATGGAAAGAACCACAAGGTTACACTACTCTAACCACCATAGCTAATATTATTTGTGTATAACATGATTGGCATAACCTATGATACTGTTGTAGCTGCTGCAACACCCTTCAAAATTTCTCCTTCACTCAAATTTTGGAGCCTCCTAATGATTGTGTGATCTGTCATTTTGAGTCACCAAAGTCATTTGTGGTCACGTTTTTCTAAGTGTTCATGTAGTCTTCTAAAAAGTTTAATTTTCGAAGCTAATGTATTTCACATGCTTAGCTCATTTTTCCTTCATAGCGAACTCTCCCAAGATAGGCCAAGTGCACTTCTTAGAGACAATGGTGCGCACTTCTTGTGAGTAAGCTTGTCACACTTCTTTTTGGTAGCATGAGAACACTTCTTATGGATAAGAACAATCCTTGAAGGTAGTGAAAGCGCATCTCCTAGAGATAGTGCTAGTGCACTCCTTTTTGACAGTTAGTGCTTGCTTCTTGTTTATAGAGGGTGCACGCTTTCCCAAGTTAATGTTGTCGCACTTCTTAGTGGAAATCAACATAGTCTTATCTCCTAGTTTTCCAACATGTGTTGAGCGCACTAACAAACCCCCAACCCTAATTGCATGTGTGCTCTCCCTATATAAAGAGTAAATCTCAAAGCTCATTTCAAATTCACCATTCTCTTTAGAGCTCTATGCATACTTTGAGCACAAGGAGCATTCTCTCACTCTTGGTTGCAAGTGTGACATCTTTTGTGTAAGCTTCTCAACTGTCACTTTTGATTAATTTTACTTTCACATGTGTCGTTTTTCTTATTTTATCTCTTGCATGGGTCACTTCAGTTCTTACATCATGTTTTGGTTTCCCAAGAAATTCAGGTCCATTTTTCCAAAGGTCTCAAATTAATAGTGCTTTTTTTGTTTACAGTCGACATTTTTGTCACAAATAGTTGCACCTTTATTGTTGCACTTGGAGATTAGTGTCATTTTGTTTCCATTTTAGTGTATACATGTTGGTATTTAGTAATATGCACATTATTTTCATGATTTTGATTGTGTGTGTGCATGTGATCATGTTTAGAACCTAATTGTATGTTCTTGTTCTCTCCTAACTTTCCACAGATCTCACACTTGGTCAATTTTGGGGTCCTTCCTTGTCCTTGCATCTAACACAAATTATGAAGAAATTCAATTTCAAGTAAAGTGATGAGTGCATTGTCCACTTCCAAGCCTTAGTTATGAAATTTTTTTCTCCTAAGCCTACACCCTATGCCCATATGGAGGTAAGCTCCCTTCACAAGCACATTGCATATGTCTAGAGCAAGGTCATCCAACCTCTTATTGCCTGCCCTTTCTCTTTGCTCCAAGCCTTGATAGCCCTGCCTTGTGGAGTGCATTGTGTGCTCCTAGTGGATAGTAAGGTCACCCTTTTTACCTTGAAGTTACAACCTGTGCTCAACCTAGAATCTCCTTCTTAGTTATAGCACATTGCACATCCTTAGTCCTCAAGCCTCTGGCCACTTTCTCCGGGGCATGTACTCTACGCCCAAGCTTGTCCCTCTCTCTTTCCCTAGTTAAGTGTAGAATTCTAGTGCCTAGAACTTCACCTCTTTCAGATTGAACCTGCACCCTATGCCCAAGAAGACATCTCTCTTAGTCTTAGCACACTATCCCATCATTGTTGGAATCTTGCATGAGAAAACAAGATAGAATAGGTTATTTTGGGACTGATATTGTCTTTCCATGAGTAAATTTCTATAGGTACTATCATCTTAACATGGCATGTGGTGTTCAAGGAGGTCATGAAGGAGAGGTTTTAGGAAGACACTTGTGGATATGAGACACACATATAGAATCATGCAAGAGATAAAATAATTCTAAACTACGACAGATAGATGACAACCCATGATGACTTGGAAGGCTCTAATACTATATCCATAATCTTTGGAGGGTGAAGATGAAGTAATCTAGATCTATCATGAATATTTGAAGATAATATAAGCAAAGAAAAAAACTTGGCATCAACACATGACAATAAATTCTCATGCCACAGTCGCCAAATTGTAGCTTCTTAAAATGTGAAAAAAGGAGTGTTATTTTGTTCCATGTATTCTCACTACAATTTTGGTGGAATGTAATTTTGTAATTTCCAAAATTAGAAAATGTAAAATGTGTGTAAGCCCTAGGGTCACACATGAAATGCGAAGAGTCACAAGGAAGCTCAAAAGTCATATGTGAGCTCAAGAGTCATGAAGGAGGTCAAGAGTCACATGGGAGGCTGAAAGCTCACCTCATTTATTAAAAATATACCCTCATAAATCAAGCAAGGGACTTTTAGAAATATTAACATCGGTTCTCAATCTTGGCATATGAGAGAAGATCATTATTTTGAGGAGCAAGTGGTGGCTTCATGTTCCACTACTGGGGATAGTGGTGCATCATTGTAATTATGTATCTTGGGACTTTTACATAATTTTTTGAAGCTCTCATAGTTGGTTCACTTTCATGCATGTATCATGGATGTTGTAATACTATTATTTTAATGTTTATTATGTATGTTTGTGTTCATATGTATTAAGGACAATGGACTATTTTTTTGTCTTCAGTACACATCTTGTTGAATGGTGTGTTCTCACTTGCTTTCATAATCATAGTTACTTTATGAACTATTTTGCAGATTAATTAATGATTCTTTCTATGTATGTGTTGTTCTAGTGGTTACAACCACCCTCCAAATTTTTGCCTTAGCTTCGTTTTGGAGCCTCCCTACCAACCTTTCATAGCACCTTGTCTTACTTCATCATGTAAGGAAGGTTCGACAGTCATCGGAGGTATGCATGCTGAGATTTACATATCTGCCTACATCTTAGATGCAGTCTGTGCCCGACAGGAGTTCTTGATTTTGGAGTGGGCATGGTCACCGACAGAGACTGTTGTGAACACATATTTCATGTTGTTGTCTGAATGCAGATTTATAGGAGTAATCACACGAACGTTTAGTCATTTTTTCACCCCTTTGTACAAGATGATATTTGAATAGGATCCACCCTACATGTCAATGGAAGAAATGGAGGCACTGATAGGCATTGCTGATTGGTATTCCTCACCGTCCGACACCTTCATCCGAATGTTTAGTGTGGAGAAACATCTACATGTTCTACCGAAGTTTGGCTTGGACATACTTGTCATGCAAGAAGTAGCATATCAAATCTCAATAGGATTGATAGCTAGATTGCATCGGAAGAAGAAGACACCTTGGCCCACTCTTCCATTGCAGATTAGGTTATATGAGATTCAAAGTATCAAGCAAGTGGATGTCAAAGTAGAACTGATGAAGAAGTACCTATTCGACTTCTGAAGCTACAATCCGTATGACCCACATTTCATTGTGAAAGGTCACTACACCAGAGTTTAGTTCAATTGGATCCACAGGGAATGTCATTGGGCTGAGGAGGACCCATGGAGATATTGCTTCATTTTCTCTAGACCTAATGAACTGATCAGCTTCGCCTATGGAGTGGTTAGCGAAGCAACATGAAGCAGCATCATGGAGAGCACTAGCAGCAACAGTAGCAGCAGTGGCAGCAGAGGCAAGCATACTAGTGCGCGGCAAAGGTAAGTGGAAAATTATTGATCGCATGGAGGAGGAGAAATATACAAGTTTCGAGCTTATCCATTAGTAGAGAAAACAACTATGGCTATAGAGGCAAAGAGGCACCAACGTGACATGTAAATCATGTAACGGATGAGGGATAAGAAGAGAATGGAAGAAGCAAAGAAGGAGTTACTTGAACTGAGGGAGAAACTCTAAAAGGAATAAGAGCTGCGCAAATAGGAGAGGGAAGTGTAGTAGTGATCCAGACTTAAACAGGAACGCAATAAAATACAGAGATAACCATATACACAAAGATGCAGCGGAAATAATACTTCATTTCATTAATGGAAAATACTGAAATATGCTTGCAACCGGAAATAGAAATAAACCAGCTAGGGCTATGGTAGCTTATCTCTGAGAAGAGATGTGTGGCTACATGCCTCTGAACTGTCTTACAATGAGGCTCGAAGGCCTATTTATTGTTGAGAAACAATGGAAAAGCCCTTCGCATTCCAAAACCTAACCCTGGAAGATGAAACGCCAAATTGTG
>APFE030069662.1:0-35045 GCA_000404065.3 Pinus taeda | reverse complement strand
AGGCACGTATACAAGCTGGTTCGGCTCTTAAAAGAAGCGCGTACAAAAGAAAAGCCTATTATTCACTAATGATTTATCTATCTTAGAGTGCTGCTATTATACTATTGTTTGTAAATGAAGTCTTCTTAGATTTGAAAGTAGAACTGAATGCATAAGGAGATTGAGTCTGATGCATTGATTCATTAAGTGAGAAGGGTGATCTTTGCTACTAACTATTTAGATCTATTTAATTTAATAGTACATCTTCATAATATTATTGGTTGGTACATATTTGATTCAGAATTTTTTATGATTCAGTAACTTTCAAGGTATACACAGGTTTTGTTAAAGGGGGTAGCATATACACGTAGATTGGGTTCATTAAAGTAGTGTATTCATTCTGACATATGATTTTCGAGGTTACAACTGGTTCTGGTTGATGATACAGGTTTATGGGTTTAACAAAGTGTTATGATGATAGTGATCTAACTATTCAGATTGATTGATTGTTGTTAGATGTAGTTATTCCAGTGGAGATTAATTGTGTGCTTATGTACCAGGAGTATCCAGTCTGAAAATTTGTGAAACGTGATCCCTGGAAGAAGAGAGAAGGTTGTAGCCTTCTCTAGGTATATGCCTTCATACTGGTAAACACATCAGCTAGTACAAGAGCTAGGTGGTTGTAGCTCCCTTCTAAGAGAAGTTGGAAAATGAGAGAAATTTGTAGCCTTCTTTAGGTCGATGCTCGCATACTGGTATGAGTCTACACCAGTACAATATTGTAAACAAAGTTTCTTTATATGAGAAAGTATACAAAGACGACATCAACATGTGGTTTTTCTCTCGCATTGGATTTCCACCTTAAATCTTGGTGTTCATATGTGTTTCTTATGTGTGATGGTTTATTGTGTTATTATAACTAATAGTTACTATTTAATAAAGTATGAATCCATTGATTAAAGATCAACACATGATGAATTAACTGAATCATAAGTTTTCTAGGTATAAGTTGGTTTCCTCAATAACAGTTCTATGCACATGCAAGTTCACTTCACTAAAGTAGCGTATATAAATATGCTGGTGAAATAAGAATTTATTGAATTGTAAAAACTTATTCACCCCCCCAGTATTATTTCCAACAATTGGAATCAGAGAAGGTGCTTCAGAAGAAGCTTCATCACTTGAAGGAAGATCTCTCAAGATGACCAATCTTGAAGGCATGGGATCTATTAGACCACAAATATTCAATTGAATCGACTTAGTATATTGGATGATAAGAACCAGAGCCTATATTCAGTCACCTCGAGCTGATGTTTGGGAAGTTGTCCAGCAGCCATTCCTACAGATACAATAGTTAAGAAGTTATACGAAACCAATGACATAGAAGTCAATAGTTTATTAGGAAGTTTGTCAGAATTAGAATTCATCAAAGTCATGCAGCTCAAGACAAAGAAAGAAATATGGGATAAAATCATTCAAAGGTATGAACGAGACTCCCAAGTAAAACATGGTAAGCTCCAAACTCTCAGAATACAATATGAAACTCTCAAAACACATAGTGATGAAAGTATTTCTAGTTATTTTTTATGAGTAGATGAGGTTCTAGATTGTATGAAGAATCTGGGTGAAGAAATAAAGGAGGCTACTTTAGTAGAGAAAATTTATAGATCTTTGTCTTCTAAATTTGAGTCAAAAGTATCTGTCGTAGAAGAAAAGTACGATATTTAATCTATTATTGTTTTTCAACTTCATGGAATTTTAACTTCCTTTAAAATCAGGAAAGGAGGTCCATTAGATATTAGATCAGTCGCTTTCAAGGCTTCATCAAATGGAAAAGAAAAGGAATATCACAATGAATAAGAATATATTTCATAAGAAGACGAGGTAAACGTTTTCAAGAAGCTTCAACGGGGTTCCAGAAGATTCATACGTAACCTACCATTCAAATGATTTTCTTGTGGTAGAGTTGGCCATTATGCTAAAAAATATGCTCGTAAACATAATAATGAAAAAGGAAAGGAGTCTGCAAAGGGTAATAGAAAGCAATTTTTTAATAGAAAATGTTATTATATTCTTCAAGATAGTGATGGCATGTATAATAGTGATGAAGGTGAATCTGAACAAGAATTTAAACTACTCATGTCTTATGACAATGATGACTTTATGTATGCTTTAGAAGAGGAAGATTTTATTGAAGAAATCACTCAACTTAAAATTTATTTGGAAGAAAAGAATATGGTCATAAAAACGTTCACACATCAACTCACTGAAAGAGAAAAATACAATTAAAAGTTAGAATGTGAAGTACTGAGTCTAAGAAAAGAACTTGAGAAGACAAGATATATTAATCTTATATTTGTGAAAGGATCAGAAACTTTAGATGGAATCGTCAAGGTTTAGTGTTTGCCTATTATAAAGACTGGTCTTGGATATATTGGAGAAACATCCTAATCACAAAAGTCATCAGCCATCACCAGAAGCTACCTTAATGCAACAAAGCTAAGTGAATAGTGCGACAATCTTCAACAAAAGCATAAAAGTACTCCTCAGGAAAATCATGCTCATTTTACTCCAAGGGTGAACATCAATAGAAGCATCAACCAAAAGGTAGACAATACCAAAATATATTATGATCATAGAAAATTCTTTAATGGACAATGTTTTTTATGCCATAACTTTGGTCATAAAGTTGCTCAATGTGTTGTGTACAAAAATATCATGATTAGAGAAGCATGAAAACAAAGCATGACAAGGATCAAGAAAAGTTTTTATAATAACTTTTCTCCTCTTTAAAATGAAATTTAACGTTCATTCTGAAATAACTTTGGTCATGAAGAATCTGAATGCATGAGTAAATTTCGGCCAACAATTCAAAACAAGAAAACATCAACAAATTCCAAGGTATTGAGAAATAAGGAATTTCAATGAAAAAGATATGGTATAGGTTTTTTTGCAAAAGGACAAGAAAAACAATGGTACATTGATATCAAATGCTCTAAACACATGACAGGTGATTAAGATAAACCCCTTTCATATAATGCTTTAGAAAAAGAAAAGAATGTCTCTTTTGTAAATGACACACCAACTGTCATTAAGGGTAAAGGTTCTATTTATTTGAAAGAAAAGGTTCAAGCTATAAATGTTATGTATGTTGATGGTTTAAAGCATAACTTGTTGAGTGTCAATCAAGTGTATGATCAAGGAAATGAAGTTGTGTTTCGATCAAATGGATGTGTGGTTTGTGATCTTGATCCAAGAAGGGTAGTAATCAAAGGTACAAGAACTTGAAGCAATATATATATACTAAAAGGAGGTCAAGACCAATGCTATCTAAGAAAAATAGAAGAGAACACGTCATGGCAGAGAAGATTAGGGCATATAAGATTTTCTCAAATAAGAAAAGCATGCAGACTCAAGGGAGTTCGTGATCTTCCAGATATCAGCATCCAAAAAAATACCATTTGCAAACCATGCCATGTCAGTAAGCAAACCAGAGTTAATTTCAATAAGAAATGAGGATCACCAAGTAAGCCTCTTGAACTCATTTATACTGATCTGTGTGGGCCAACAAGGAAAAAGTCACCTCGTGGAGAAGAATACTTCATATATGAATGTTGGGTTAAGGCCATAGATGAAGAACTTGACCAAATTGAAAAGAATGATACATGGGAATTAGTCCTTAGATCGAATGATGAAAATGTTATAGGAACAAAATGGATATTCAAGAATAAGTTGAATGAAAATGGAGAGGAGATTAGAAACAAAGGAATACTTGTTTGTAAAGGGTATGCTCAACAAGAAAGCATAGACTTTGAAGAAACTTTTGCACCTTTTTCTAGACTTGAAGCCATAAGAATGCTTCTTTCTCTTTCAAGCTTTCAAAAATTCAAAGTGCATCAAATGGATGTAAAATTTGCATTTCTTAATGGATATTTAGAAGAAGAATTTTATATTGAACAATGAGAAGGATTCATTCTAGGAAATGATTAAAAACTTGTCTACAAGCTCAAAAAGGCTCTATAGGGACTGAAACAAGCTCCAACGCCCTAGTATTATCGCCTTGACAAATATCTACAACAAGGTTTCACAAAAGGATTTGAAAACAATAACTTATACACAAGATTAAGAATGATAAACTGTTAATTATTGTTGCTTACGTTGATGATATCATCTTTGGTAGCAATGAAGAATCTATGAGTCAGAACTATACTTCGGTTATGCAACAAGAATTTGAAATGTCCTTAGCTGGTGAACTAACTTATTTTCATGGTCTACAAGTACATCAAACAAAAGATGGTATTTTGCTTTCACAATCTAAATATCTCAAGGATATTCTTAAGAAGTATGGAGTGGAAGATTCTGAACTAGTATGTACTCTAATAGTAATAGGATGTAGTCTCAGCTCTAATGATGAATCACCTACAGTGAATCAATGAGCATACATATCTATGATTGGAAGTCTACCTTATCTAATAGGTACGGGACCAAATATCATGCATGCAGTAGGAATCCTTGGAAGGTTCTAAGAAAATACAAAGGAATCACATCTTCATGTTTTAAAAATAATATTCAAATATCTCCAAGGAACTCAAGACTTTGGTCTATGGTATCCTAAAGATACAAATCTCACTCTTCATGCATATAGATATGTGGATTGGGTAGGAAATGTTAATGGTCGAAAGAGCACTATTGGAGGTGCATTCTATATGGGATCATGGTTAGTGTGGTGATTCAGCAAGAAACAAAGTTCAATTTCCTTATGTACTACTGAAGCAAAATATGTGGCCATTTCATCTTGCTCCACACAAGTACTTTGGATGATGCAAACAGTGCAAGATATTAAAATCGCATGTTCTCCACCCATCTCCATTCTATGTGAAAATACAAGTGTCACTAGTATTTCAAAAAATATTTTCATGCACTCCAAGACCAAGAACATCCCTATTAAGTACCATTTTATAAAACAAAAAGTGCTTGAAAAAAAGGTTAAATTGAAGTATTTTCCCTCCAAGGAATAGGTTGATGATATATTTACCAAATTTCTACCAAGAGAAACATTTGAATATCTCAAACAAAAGCTGGGAGTAGTTTCTGCACCATCCTACTATTAAATCCATTTTTTAGAGGAATGGTTCATATATGTGGGTTTCATGAAGAAGAATCACGTATATATGTGAGTTTTTGTGGCTGCAGGAGCGTATATGTTTTTCTGATAAAATAATAATGTGTGAGAATCAAAATTAGCTTATGACATGGATGTTTAGTTTGATTTTGATGGTTATAGTCCGCTGATATGCTTTTTTCATTATTGTTTATTTGACTGATGAAGATGCCTTGATGAATGATTTGTTGACAATGCACAAGTAGCACAGTTTTAGGGGGAGCATTAGCCTTCAAAAACATTATACATTGTTGGCAACATGGTTGCCAAATTTAGCTATGGCTTTAGATATTCATATCATTTGTTGTAAAGGTCATGTAAAGGCCTATGATGTCATAATATGTCTCTTTCTATCATGGTCTATTAATGAGTCCTTTTGGCCATATGATGTAATTTTTACTCCCACTACAAATGGGAAGGATGATGTAATAATTGCAATTATTCGTTCATGGATGAACATTTTGTATTTCCCCACTTGGTTGGGTGATTGATGTATGTATGTGTAACTGGTGACAGGAAGGTCATACTCACATAGTTGAGTTATAGAGACTTATTACTCTTTTGAAAAATATCTCTGTAGACTTTACAAGTAGTCATGGGGAGCATGGACAACATAGTGTATCTCAAAGGGCGAGAATACCTTGGTCTGCCCTTTTCCCTTGATGTCAAAAGGGGAGAGTATTTTGGTGTTGCTTGATAACTCTAACAGTTTCTACAACTTGAAGTAATCAACACCAATCTAGTTTCCATCAAGTCCAAAGGGGGAGATTTTTGGCATTATGATACAAGTGTTTTCCTTGATGGAAACTCACTCATAGGTCATTTCAGATTTGATAAAGGGAAACTCACATTGTAACAGGTCAATTCAGAGGTAACAGGGAAATGATACGAAAGAACAGGAAGTTGGAACAAAGGACTACTGATCAGAATCAAGAAGATGAATAAAAATGATGTTTCAAGTTAGTTTAAGCTATATATGTAGGTTCACCTTATCAAAACAATGTATGCACACAGGTTCATAGAACAAGAGGGCATATACATATGCACACACTTTCACGAGAGGAAAAGCGCGTATGGGTTGGAAAATCAAGGAAATTTAAGATTAAATAATACCGAGGGTCCATACCATGGTATTAGCCCATAATATTGAGTGGATTAATGGTTATTTGATATTATCCAAGAATACCACAGCTACTAAATGTTGTTTTGGTCCGAGGTATTGAGAAAGCCCAAATGCTATATAAGGAGGAGAAGATAAAGGGGCCAATTGTGAAAGTGAAAGGGGTTTTCATCAATACTTGCATCTGAAGTATATCTTATGTTATAAGGGCTACGATTATGATATAATCTTAAATATTTTTCTCACCTTGGATACAATGTTTTATTAGGATCATGAGACCCAAAATGAATTATCATTGTATGATTTGTTATTTGTTGGGCTAGATCTAGTTTCTTACACATGCCTTATTCTTTAAATGTCATGATTTGGGTATGCCTAAAGTCTGGAATAACAATGAATTCGTAAGTTAGTATTTGCAGTTCTATATGCTAGTTTTCCTTGGTGAAGGTGCATATACACATTGGTTTGACTCTTCAAAGAAGTGTATGCAAAAGAAAGCCACTTATTCAGAAACGATTGATCTATCTCATTAGTGTTGTTCTTCTACTAATGTCTATCAATGATGTCTTCTTAGATCTGAAAGTATAACTAAATGTATAAGGAGATTGAGTTTTATTGATTGATTGATTAAGTGAGAAGGGCAATATTTGTTGCTGACTATTTAGATCTCTCTAATTTGACAATAGATCTTCAGAATATAACTGGTTGGTACATATTTGATTAGCGGTTTTTAGGATTCACTAATTTTGAAGGTATACACAACTTTGGTTAAAGGAAGTAGCATATACACGTAGATTGGATTCAGTAAAGTAGCATATGCATTACGAGATATAATTTTTGAGGTTATAGCTCATTCTGGTTGATGATAAATGTTTTAGGGTTTAGCATAGCGTTCTGGCGACAGTGATCTAACTATTCATATTGACATATTGTTGGTAGATAAAATTATTGCAATGGTGACTAATTGTGTGCTTATGTACCACAAGTATCCGGTCAAAAAATTTATGAAACATGGTCCCTTGAGGAAGAGAGATTGTAGCCTTCTCTAATTTGATGCCTATGTACTCGTAAACATATCAGCTATTACAAGAGGTAGGGGGTTGTAGCTCCCTTCGAGTAGAATCTATAAAATGAGAGAAGGTTGTAGCCTTCTGCAGATGGGTACCTATGCACTGGTATGAGTCTGCACTAGTACAAGATTCTAAATAGATTTTCTCTATATTAAAAATAAGACAGAGACGACAACAACATGTGGTTATTCTCATGCATTGGGTTTCCACCTCAAATCTTGGTGTTCATGTTTTTCGCTTATATGTGATGGTTTATTATGTTATTACTGCTCATAGTTACTGTTTAATAAAGTACTGATCCGCTGATTAAAGATCAACACATGATGAATTAACTGAATCATAATTTCTTTGGGTATATGCCAGTTTCCTTAATAATAGGTATGTGCACACACCAGTTCACTTCACTGAAGTAGTGTATATAAATTTGATTGTGAAATGAAAAGTTATTGAAATGTAAATATTGATTTATTCCCTCCCCCCCCCGCCCTCTCAGTATTATTTGCAACATAAATGGTGGGTGACAGACCCCAAAAACTATCTTTGGCAAAAAAATATACTTAATTACCAAAAACATTGGAGCCTCCATATAGGAAAGAAAAATAGCCAACAACTAAGTGTCTGTAATCATAAGCTTCAAAGTTGAAAACCTAATTTTCTTGTTTTGTGCTAGAAAGGCTCACAACTCAAACTTAACCATAGATTGTCATGTATATTGTTCTTGGGCATCTAACAAAGTGCCAACTTCATAGTTGGTCTTTACGTTTTCACTACAATGGGTCGATTTCGCCTACACCATGTGCCAATTTGATGGTTCATTTTAAATTTTTGTTGCAATATGTCAAGTTTTCTTTGGCTAATATTTTAAAATCACTATACTTCTAAATTAAAGAAGGAAATTACCCCTTTGTATAATGACTCTTTCAATCAAATGTTCATTTTTAATGTTTTTTTTGCCATAAAATTTTTCGTTAATGCCATGGTTAAAATATGTTGAAAACATAAGGTTTTTTGTAGGCATGATCTTCGGTTTTAATTCCGTGGTTGAAAAATAGTCGAAATTTAAAGTCTTTTCTAAATCATGTTATTTTATCTTTAATTCTATGGTTGAAAATAGTTATAAATATTTTTTGTTTAACACTATGGCTGAAAATTGTTGGAATTTTAAGATTTTTTAGAGACGTGATATATTATCTTTAATTCCATGCCTAAAAATTGTTGGAATTTTAGGGCATTTTAGAGACATGATATTTTATCTTTAATGTCATTCCTAAAAATCATTGGAATTTTAAGGTTTTTCGGACTAATAATAATTTATCTTTAACGTCCTTATTAAAAAATATTGAAAATTTAACTCGAAAAAAAATGGTATTCCAGTATCAACACTTTTCATTTTCACAGTGTTTTTAGCACAAAAAAATTGGCTTTCACTGCAATTTTTAAAAAATGTTGCAAAATCACCCCAGAAGAAAAAATGTTGACGCAACATTAACGCTATTCATTTTCGGGATTTTTTTTCATTTTTTTGTGGAATTTTTTGCCTAGAGTTTTCATTTTGAGTTTAAAGTTCTTGTTTGATAGTTTACATTATTACATGTCAAGTCCATATTTACCATATATCAAATTACACATCACCCTCGTATTGGGTTATAGAATGCACCTCTCGGGGCAACTAAATTTCATAGTTTCATCATTTTCTTTCTCATTTGTCCATAGTTTGGTTTGTTTATGGCTATTAGGAGTCTGACTCATGTTCAACTCTTTGTGGTCTTTTGTTTCATTCTTTGTTCACAATTAGTAAGTTACGAAACCAAGGAATGTGTTCATTTCATGGGAAACTGATAAGGAGGAAGAAAGCACCTTGATGTTTCTAAAATATCTATCTTCATTTTCTCATGCAAACTAGTCGGGAAACTTAAAAAATTAAGGAAATATCTAAATCATTTTTTTTTGTTTCCATAAAAAACTATTTGTAATTAAGTTAATAAGAATATGCATTGCTTATAAAGGAAGACCTATTCCTCATAATAGAATGGTGGTATTCCTTTTGAGATCCTGTTGTTTACGTCTTCATTGTTGCATTTATTATAAAGGAAGACCTCTTCCTCGTAATTGAATCGTGGTATTATTTTATAGATCTTTTTTCTTATGTCTCTGTTGTTGCATTCTATCATGTATCTTTAATAATTTTCAGATATGCATGTAGATCAATTGGTATCAAAGAAAATAATATCGGCACATTGCTACTCAACATCAAGGAGCACATGGGAATCCATCAATTTATCGAAAGATTTTTTTTCATAGACTCATGGTTCAATAGTTTCACACCCTTACCTATTCAATTCCCTTCCCAACATATCTTCCTCAATGTTATTGGAGCTATCACATCACCGAGATCTACATTTCAATCCATTTGGGTGCATGGAAATCATGTCGCCTCTTAAAGAAGCCACATCTGACGACTCCCTAATATAGGATTTGGATATGGCCCTCCACGAGCTAATACATATGAAAAGATAGAGACACCATCCATGACACATGTAGTTGGATACACTCTTTAAATTACCCAAAAGTTATGGCCAAAGGAATCGAGAGCTTATTGATTCGTGTCTTTGTAGTCTCTCCACCTATTTCAAAACATGTCCTAAGATGCTAGAGGACATGAAGCTTCAAATCACTAACCTACAATTTAAATGCATGGAAAAAGCATGGGGCATAAAAATTTAAAGAATATATCATTGGTTATTGAGCTTAAAGAAATGGAAATGACCATTCCTGCTCACATCACATCTTGGCATGAATTTTATTAGAAATTAAAATCATGCTTCTATCTCGTTAGATATCTCCATAATCTCCTTGCAAAGTGGTTGTAGCTCCACCAATTACTGAACCATCCAGTACATTCCTACATTAAGTTCTTTTGCAACTTGCACATCCAAATTCATGTCTATGATATGGAATAGGTACTTATAGTGAAATTTAATTTTGGTTTGTTAATGGTTTTTGTGGAGAAGCTAAATTGTTGGATAATCCTTCCTTGAAAGACGTCTTTATTTGAGCCTTGGTTGTGGAACATAAAGTGGTTCCTCTAATTCAATCTCCTCAACCCAAATATTGTCCCTCTCATGCTATTCCTTCTCATGATAGTCCTTCTAGCGTGACCCCTTCCTCATCATCCACACCTCACAATACTCCCTAGTGTACCTTTCATAAGGTCAATTTGCATACTTCTATTGATTGTTGAGAACTTAAAGCTATGCACACTAACAAAAATCTTTTACCAAGATTGAGCAACTAGTTTCCCCTCTCCATATTGTAGTTGTTCTCTCAAAAATAATATTGAATCATATCCCTTTCTCATTCTCTTGACTATTAATGAAGCCAACACCTCTAATGCACTATTTACCCATAATTTTAAGATCAATCATGAATTGGCTACTCTTATCCTTGACTTGGTTCAATCTCTTAACCTTCTCAGCACTCCACACTTGACCCAATATCAGCTTGGTTGGGTACAAAAGTAAATACATCATCTTATGGTCTCCCAAAATTGTGTAATGAGCTTCGTTATTGACCCTTTTCGAGATATTGTGGCACGTGATGTTTCTCTTCTTCATTGTGTTAATCTATCACATGGAATTCCATATCAGTAGGTTAGACACATTGTTTATTATGATAATGATCATCAATACCACTTGTAGCATGAAGGTCCCACCTATGTTCTCACTTGCTCTTTACTTAAAAAAACACAACCTCCTACTGGAAAAAATCTTGTTAAAAAAGTCATATTGAACCATTGTGTTTCTTTGTGTTTGGCACCTTGTCAAACAAGATAACCACACTAACTGAATACCCCCCAATACGGTTTTTCTACTTCAATAATTCTTTGGTGTATTCATATCCCATGGGGCTACCTCCAAAACACATTATTGAACACACAATTGGTATGGAAAAATAGCTTGGTAGTAAGGAAAGTTTTTGGTATTGTGAGTTGGACAAACACAAGAGCATGTCACCTGATTGATTCCTTGATGAGCATGAAAGATATTATTATGTGGAGAACATGAACCAAGAGTTATATGGTTACAATGATTATTTTTCTACCCCACGTGAAGTAATTTCTAAGGCAAAGTGTTATATAGTATCATCTCGCTTGTACCTCCATTCTGAGACTGGTCCTCACTATTTTTGTAGATAGTCCAATGTTGGAAGAGGTAGAGAAGTACCTAAGAGTAGGTCTAAAGGTAGAGAAATACCTAAGAGTAGTTCCAATATAATTGAAATTTCTGGTGGCAATGGAAGTCATGCAACAATAGAGATGGACATGAATAAAAATAATTTTCTATAAAGGAATTCCTATGGCCATAATAGATGAGATTGAGTTAAAGTACATCGACAAGTGATGGAGAAACATAATTATTCACATACAAATCCAATTTAAGGTCAGAATTCTTAACTCTAGGTAGAGAAAACTTGCATTCACAAATATTGTGAACAGATGCTCTCTCCCAAATGAATCATTGGGGAAATGCTAGTGGTAATTTCATGCCGAGAGATTACCATCCTAATCATTGTCTTAGGAAAAATTTCATGCATAGTATTTATAAGGTCTAAGTGATCCATCTAAAATAAAAATATTTCAACTTCATAACCTCATGGATCATATACACTAATGCCCTTTATGAATCCGTGATTTTCATTTTCTAGCATAAAACATACATTTAAAGAATGGTTTAAATTCAACACTATTTGAGTCCTTTATTGGGAATCTTCCCACGCTTTTTTATTATTATGTATGATGGCATTCCTTATCATATGAAGAGTCCCTTACGTCTAAAATTGGAACTGAACACTATACTTCTTAGCTTAATGATGATTGGAAAGGAAGTTGCATTCCATGCTCTAATGTGGAAACTAATGTTGCCTCTCTTCCTTCAAGATTCTCAAAAAATTACTTTATAATTAATCCACGCACTAAAAATTTCAACATTGCAGTTTTCTCAATAACATATCATCATATTTCTATCATACCTAACCTCAACTCAGTTGCTTAGCATGGATATGTTCATGGTCTAATAGTTAAACAAATGAATTATTATGTTAATGATGTCACCACTCATGTTACTCCTGATATGACATAACAAAGGATCATACATTCTCATCCTTCCTTGGAACTAGACAATTTGGAATATGCATCAAGCATAGACGAGATTCTTATGCCAATAATAATTATAATACTAATGTTTCCTCCTCGAAACTAGTTAGGAGGACACATTGGGTCAATGTCTCTTTCTTTATTTACATAAATTCTTTCTTTCCTATTCTCAGGTTGCAGTACCTTTTACACCAAGCCTTTGTTGTTGGGTTGTGTTATATTCCTTCCATGACAAGCCCACGTAGTTAACGAGGGAGTTAGAAGGGGGGTGGAGCCCCCCCTTCATTGCACCGATTGTGTAGCAGAGGGGAGGTCACAAGGGGTTTGAGGGGTACTCGTAACCCCACTTTATGGGGTCCGAGGCAGCGCCCAGGAAAATTTTGGTTTTGGACTGTATGTTACATTGGGCGGACCCACCTATGGTTTTGTGCATGATTTTTGCACATGTTTTTTAGATGCGATGGTTTTTGATCCATGGTTTTGGATGCAATGGGTTTCATTCCATGGTTTTGGATGCTTCAGCATGTATAAATATGTATTGTAACATTGAAAGGAACATAATGAAAAATCAAGCTCGTAGTCCTAGTTTTGGGATGCAAGGGAAAATCATTGTGTCTATGTATTTTATGTATTATGCTCTCGCATTGTTTATTTGATGTGTTTTAGAATTTTTATGAAGGTAATTTCTATACGGGGTTAAAACCTACATTTGGTATTGAAGTAGTTTTGGCTTCAAGGGGATGCCTTTATTGTTGAGGGGTTTCGCTTGGGCCTGTGGTAGACCCTATTTAGTGGGAGATCTACGAGATCCATTCTAATGGTGAAAGAATATGGAAAGCACTGGAAAGATAGAGATCGAAAAATTTAATGGTCGGAGTTTTAAGTTGTGGAAACTCAAGATGGAGAATCTCTTGGTGGATAAAGATGAGTGGACCGCGGTAGATCTGGGTACTAAACCAACGAGACTATTCGATGAAGAATGGAAGAAGTTGGATCAAAAGGCAAAGAGCAAAATATGATTGTGTGTCTCAGATTTAGTATTAGTAAGTGTATTAGGGGCAGCTGTGGTGAAGGCTTTGCGGGACAAGTTAGGGACTTTGTACCAATCTATATCTCTAGTGAATAAACTATTCCTATGGAAAAACTTTTATAACTTGAGGGTGAAAGATGGAGACTTGGTGACAAAACATCTTAGCGCATTTAAAAATATGGTAAGTCAGTTAGCATCTATTGATATTGAAATCTTAGATGAAGATAAGTGCATCAATTTATTGTGTTCTCTACCAGATTCATGGGATAGTCTAGTTACTGCAATAGGTAGTAATGCACCTGCCTTGACTTTTTATGAAATAGTCTCATCCTTGCTGATGGAGGAGATGAGATAGAAAAATATGGAGAGCCAAAATGGTGATGCCTTGTCTATATGAGGATGGTCCTAGAATAGAAACAAAAATAAGTCATCGAGTGCGAGATCTAAATCTAGAGGGAGATCTAAATCTCCAGGAAAAGTTGTGAAGGTGGTGTGCTGGAAATGTAGGAAAGAAGGGAACTACAAAAGGGATTGTAAATCTGAAGTTCCTGATAAAGGAAAGGGATCTGATGATGCTCCTTCTGCAGAGGCAGAAACAACCTCAGATGAAGGTGGGGATGTGTACCTGGCCTCTTCAAGTACACATGTAGATCATGAGGCATTGTTGACTGACTCAAGTGCATCCTTTCACTTCACTCCGCATAGAGAGTGGTTCTGCGAGTATGAGAAATACGATGTTGGTGATGTCTTCTTAGGGGATGATAGGAAGGATAGAATCATTGGTCATGGAAAATTAAAGTTGAAGTTCCAAGGTGGAAGGGTTAGAACACTTCTGGGTGTTCTGCATGTTCCTGCATTGGCTAGAAATCTGATTTTTCTAAACAAGCTAGATGATTCAGGTGTAAAAGCAATGTTTGAGAAGGATACTAGCAAAATAGTTTTGGGAGAACTGGTATTGATGTGGGGAGTTTGAATTGGAACTCTATACAAGCTGCAAGTTAGCACTATTATTAATGGGTGCCATAGTTTTGTGGTTCCTGAAAGTGGAGAAGAAAATCTGGTGGTCTCTAAAGAGAATACCATGCTGTGGCATAAAAGGCTTGGACATATTGGAGAGAAGGGCATTCAAAAACTTCATGGTAAAAGTATGGTAGAAGGTATGAGTAATAGCTCTCTCAATTTTGATTTCTGTGAAAATTGTGTATATGGGAAGCAGAATCGGGTGAGATTCCCCTCTGGTAGTAAGAGGGCAAAACATATATTAGAACTTGTGCACAGTGATGTGTTTGGACCTATGAGGGTTCCATCATTGGGTAAGTCTATATACTGTATATCATTTATAGATGACTTATCAAGGAATACATGGATATATTTCCTTAAGAAGAAATCAGAATCCTTTGACAGGTTTAAAGAATTTAAGGCTCTCATGGAAAATCAGACAGAGAAGAAGATAAAGTTGCTGAGGATAGATAATGGTGGAGAGTTTTGCAACAAACAATTTCAAGAATTCTGTAAGAAGTGTGGTATAGCAAAACAAAATACTACTCCATATACACCTCAACAAAATGGAGTTGCAGAAAGAATGAATAAGATGTTGATGGAAAGGGCAAGAAGCATGCTCAATGGTGTCGGGTTAGGATAGGAATTCTGGGTAGAGTCTGTGGATACTGCATGTTACCTGGTCAACAGGTCACCTTCATCAACGTTGGAGGATAAGACTCCATAAGATGTAAGGACTAGTAAGAAACCCTCTCTTTCACATCTAAGTGTATTTGGATGTGATGCATATGTACACATTCTAAAGGAGAAATGAACCAAGCTGGATAGTAAATCTGAAATATGCATCTTTATTAGGTATAAGGATGGTTTGAAGGGTTATAAGCTTTGGAACCTAGTCACACAGAAGGTTGTGTATAGCTGAGATGTGGTGTTCAGAGAGGTAAAAGATGTTATTAAACATGAAGTCCAACCAAAGGCACCTAAGAAGATAGAGTTTGAGCTTAAGGAGGAAGAATCAGACTCTGTGGTAGAGGAGGAATCAAAAGATGAAGAGCCACAAACTCTGGGTGTGAGAAGATCAGTTCGAGAAAGAAGGCAGCCAGGAAGGTATAGTCGATCTTCTTTCTATTAAAAAATTTCTTTATCTATTACAGACGATGATCCAAGAACTGTGAAGGAAGCAATAGATTCAGAGGATGGAAAACTTTAGAAAGAGGCCGTGGTTGATGAAATGGCATCTTTGCACTAAAATGAGGCTTGCGATCTGGTGGAGTTGATAGCTGGAAGGAAACCTATTGGCAAGAAATGGGTGTTCAAGAAGTAGACAAATGCAGAAGGAAAGGTGGAGAAATACAAAGCTCTGTTGGTAGAAAAAGGTTATTCTGAGGTGTCGGGAATTGATTTTGGTGATATTTTTTCTCCTGTTGCCAAGGTAACTTCTATTAGATTACTTCTATATGTTACTGTTGCTTTTGATTTTGAGGTAGAACAGATGGATGTGAGGACAACATTTCTTCATGGGTTTCTGGAGGAAGAAATATATATGAAGCAACCTGAAGTCTTTGCTGTGAAGGGTAACAAAGAACTGGTATGCAAGTTAAAAAAGTCTTTGTATGGGGTAAAACAATCACCAAGGATGAGGTATCAGAAATTTGATACATTTATATAGGGACTTGGCTTCACTAGAAGCAAAGCAAATCACTATGTATTTTAAATTAATTGGTGACTATGTTATTTATTTGATATTATATGTGGATGATATGTTTCTGGTGGGAAATCATAAAGAAATTATCCAGGATTTGAAGCCCAATTGTCCTCCGAATTGAACATGAAAGGTCTTCGTGCTGCAAACTATACTTTGTGAATGGAAATTAAAGGAGACCGGGAAAAGGGGAAGCTCTGGTTAAACTAGAGGATGTATGTTGAGACAATATTGTAGGTGTAAATTTATCTATTGAATAGTGTCCCAAGACACAAGAAGAGGAAGAGGACATGTCCCACGTTCCATATGTAAGTGCAGTTGTTAGCCTAATGTATGCAATGGTCTGTACTAGACGAGACATTGCACATACAGTGGGAGTATTGAGAAGTTTTATGTCAAAACCAGGAAGGGAGCATTGGACAGCAATGAAGCGGGTTTTCAGGTATTTGCATGGCACTAGTGATTACAGTTTGTGCTACCAAGGAAGACCAAGATTGGATAGAGTGTTGCATATTCATGGCTTTGTTGATTCAGGCTGGGTTGGAGATCTGGATCAGAGAAGATCTGCAGTTGGGTATGTGTTTAAAATATTTGGAGGTGCAATCTGTTTGATGAGTAAGAAACAATCTGTAGTGGCACTATCAACTATAAAGGCAAAATACATGGTAGCCACTCATGCAAGCAAGGAAGCAGTTTGGTTGCAGAGATTGTGTTCAAGTATGGGGTTAGTACATGAAGTTATAAGGATAGACTCTCATAGCCAAAGTGAAATTTTCTTGGCAAAGAAACCCGCATATCATTCAAAGACAAAGCACATTAATGTTCAGTATCAATTTGTGAGGGATATGATAGAAGACAAAAAGGTGTTTCTGGTAAAGGTGGACACTTTGAATAATACTGCAAAAGCATTGACAAAATCTGTGAGCAATGAGAATTTCTCTTGGTGTAGAGAGACAAGGGGCATTTAGTTGCTGGAAAAATGACTAATCCCTTTTGTGGCCCCCTGTGGAAGGAAAACAACAAGTTGGACAAGGCTGGGTTGTGTTATATTTTTTTCCATGAGTAGCCCATAGTTTAACTAGGGATTAGAAGGGGGGGCAAAGCCCCCTCCATTGCATAGATTGTGTAGTTGGGGGGGGGGGGTGGGGTCATAGGGGTTTGAGGGTACCCATAACCCACTTTATGGGGTCCAAGGTAGCGGCCTAGAAAATTTTGGTGTTGGACCCTTTGTTAGGCTAGGCGGACCCACCTATGGTTTTGTGCATGATTTTTGCACATGTTTTTTGGATGCGATGGTTTTTAGTCCATGGTTTTGGATGCGATGGATTTTGGTCCATGGTATTGTATGCTTCGGAATGTATAAATATGTATTGTAACATTTAAAGGAACATAATTAAAAATCAATCTGGTACTCCTACCTTTGGGATCTAGGGGAAATCTCTATGTATATGTGTTTTATGTGTTATGCTCTCGCATTGTTTATTTTATGTGTTTTAGAATTCGTATGCACGTAATTTCTATACGAGGTTAAAACCTACATTTATGTTGGTTATCAATATGTTTTCTCTTTTCCTATGGAACTTCTATCCAATTCTAATTTATCGGATACATGTTTGTATCTAAAAATAACTACAATTTTTTCAATTAGCCTCATTATTTCACAAATTTAGGGTTCTTTTTATACTAGAAAGCTAAGAATCAATGCTCCATTTCCAACATAATCATGATATTTCAATTGGGGTATCTATAATTGAGCACCAAGAACTCGATATGAAGTATTCTATAGGTAAAAGGTTTGATCCTGGAGATCAAAACTCTAAGCTATCATAGACAATATCCTTGCTTCGAAAATCCATTGTGAATTGTCAGGGCTAGGTTTAGGAAGAAGAGTTGAAGAATTACAGATTTTTTGAGACAATTTTTGGAGTTGCATTGAAAGAAGTGGAGAAAAAAATGAAGAGTAGTGCATAGAGTTTGTGTAAAAATGAGAACCATACGGAATGGAGTGACATAGAAATAAAATGGGTAAGAATCATTATCCTTGACTCCATCATCAAACCCTTTTTTATTTTGTCAAGACTAGAAGGTATACTCTCTTTTCCCATGGTAAGTATATTCCTTGGTATTTCCAATGGTATCAAAGTCAACCGAGGGCTATGTAACTGTGTATAAATAGGTAAATGATGATGGGAGTTGGGTTGGTTTGTGCTCAATATTTGTTGTTTTGGGTTAGTTTGTTGTTAGTGTAGTCTTAGTTCTTATCGATTTTTTGTTTTTGTAAGATTCAAATGTAATGATAACTAGGATGGTGTGCCAAATATAATTGAAATGGTAATGCTATAATTTAGTGCCCAGTGCGTATTCTGGTATTAATGGAGGATAAATAAGGGTTCATTTGTTCACATATATTGTGTTTTTTATGAGATGGCTGCATAATTTATTTGCTATGCCTATTTATAGTTGTTCTTGGTGTATCATTATGTATGTTATGACATGAGAGAAAATTAGGGCACACATCAATAAAATTTTTAATTTTATCTATTAATACTTCAATGTCTATTGTGTTGGAGTTAGTATAAGAATTGTGATCTAAGTATTATAGTATTTTTGCACACATTCAATTCCAATCCCATTCAACCCTGTAGAAGTCTGGCCCCTACATTCCCCATTGGGGCCTCAGGTGAGTGTTCACCTATTTTATAGGCGATATCAAAAGGTCTGATATTTAGGGGGGTCTTTTTACCTGTACTTCATGCTTTAATCCAAGTTAGATTATATGTAGTGCCAAAAAATGGTTCTGGTGGACCATGAGTTATTAATTTAGGGGATGTGGGGTCCCACTAAGGACAAAATAAGCCATTGGATTGAAGAAAATAAATGGGAATTTACGATTAGCGAGATTTGGCATCGACACCTTAGTGTTGATGAATGGCTATAATGGTATGTTTTTATGAAATTCTGCAAATTTTTCTTTCTTGAGTTTGTATAACTATTAGCAAAGTAGATATAGAAATTCAATGATCAAAACTAAAATTGGTGACTTATGGAGCCAAACTGGTGGACTATTGATATGGTCCAATAGTTAAAGGTGCAGATAACAAAATTCCCATGCAAATGACTATTGGCTTGAGAGTGTTTTAGGATGGTATATTACAAAATCTGTGATTAAATCCATCATTTCTTATAGTGTTTATGAAAGAAATTGTTTGAAGGGACCACATGGGAGGTACATTAGATCATTTTCGACTTCCATTAAGATGTTCTTATGTGATAAGGGATTTTTGAAGAGGGTGTCTGATAACATGGGTGGCTAAATTCCTAGTGCATTAATGGATATCTAGAGGATAACCAGCAAATAATCTGAGTGAATAGGGCCTATGATATAGTAGTATATAGATGAACGTGAAGGAGTTATTGAGAATTTCAAATAGACTATTAAAGTGTATGATGGACAAACCTAGGAGGTAATGCATGGTAAAAAAGTATGACAAAGTTTGAGAATAGAGCCTTAAGTAGTGGAAGAAGGTTATAAGGTAGAGGTGAAAGAAAATAAAGATATTTGTTTCCACGAGTAGTTGATTGAATTCTAGTGAAGGTGATGAATAGAGGATATAGGAGAAGGAACAGTGGCAGAGACTAGAGAAGCTATGATAGAGTGTAAGAGTTATTGATTGAATAAAATTTCACATATTGCACTGTAGTGGACAATGAATATACCTATAAATCTATTATCTAGAACAAGTACATAGAAGAAAATGGAAGGTACTTCAAAGGTTCCTCCCTTTCATGGTTTTGGGACTAAGGATCTTCGAGCAACACTTGTTCGTATGTGAGGTAGTATGGGATGAAAACAATGTCCAAGATGAACCCACCAAGATTATATAATTGTAGACTACTTTCAGATATCGAACATTAACATGGTATATTAAGTACAAGAGAAATACTCCAATTGGGTAATTATGAACCTTAGAAAAATTTAAGCAAGTGATGCTAAAATAATTCCATGGGATCAAGTCTGCATCATAGTGCATTGCAGGGTTGAAGAAGATCCACTACGGAGCAAATATTCAAAGTATTCATGGGTAGGTTAAAATTTGAGATCTCAAATTAGTAGTGTTTGGATAAATTAATGAATATCAAAGTGTCGTTTGTCAACCCAGTTTATAGAAATTGTGAATTTTGAATATAGGGAGTGAAAATAAAATGTTTAAACCAAAACATAGTAACCTATTTCTAGAAACTACTCTACGGGCTTCACAACCTATACATCTATTACTGGAAATCAAAACTAAAAAATTCTAACCTAAGAACATGCACAACACGAAATAAAATTACCTACACATTTTTTACCCTCTCTTTTGGTTCCCCACTCACACTCATGAAGAAATATTCCACTTTATTAGCTCATTGCTCATGCTCATGCTCAAAACTTAGAAAGGGGTTGGATACAAATGCAAGGAATTATGGTAAAATAGAACCAATGTGAAAGAGGACAAATATCTCAAGTAGTCACTGGGATTGGTACCTTATCTATCAGCTACAAGACTATTCAAAGGCTATATAAATGCCGCATATTAGAGTGGGATGGTTCTAACATGACAATAACGAGGAATATTTATGAATGAATGGATGTGTAGTAAAGGAATGTTGTAGAGGCTCTACACTTTTTGTTGGGTTGTGTTATATTATTTCCACGACTAGCCCACGTAGTTAACCAGTGGGTTAGAAGAGGGGTAGAGCCCCCCCTTCATTGCACTGACTACGTAGTGGGGGGGTCACAAGGGGTTTCAGGGGTGCAGGTAACCCCACTCTATTGGATCTAGAGCATCGCCTCAAAAAAATTTGCTTTTGGACTCTACATTAGGTTGGGCGGACCTACCTATGGTTTTGTGCATGATTTTTCGCACATGGTTTTAGATGCAATGGTTTTAGGTCCATGCTTTTGGACGTGATGGTTTTCGGTCCATTGTACTAGATAATTTGACATGTGTAAATATGTATTGTAACATTGAAAGGAACATAATGAAAAATCAAGTTGGTAGTCCCGCTTTTGGGATCCAGGGGAAAATATCTATGTATATGTGTTTTATGTGTTATGCTCTCGCATTGTTTATTTTCTATGTTTTAGAATTCGTAAGTAGGTAATTTATGTATGAGGTTAAAACCTAGATTTGTTATTGGGGCTATTTTGGCTTTAAGGGGATGCCTTTGTTTTTGAGGGGTTTCACTCAGGCCTCTGGTAGACCCTGTTTAGTGGGAAATCTGCAAGATTGATTCTGGTGGTGAAGGAAGATGGCAAGCAGTGAAAAGATAGAGATCGAAAAATTTAATGGTCGGAGTTTTGAGTTGTGGAAACTCAAGATGGAGGATATGTTGGTGGATAAATATCAGTGGATTGTGGTATATCCATGTACTAAACCAACGGGTGTGTCCGATGAAGAATGGAAGATGTTAGATCGAAAGGAAAAGAACAAAATATGATTGTGTGTCTCAGATTCAATATTTCTGAATGTATCAGGGGAAGCTATGGTGAAGGCATTGTGGGAGAAGTTGTAGACTTTGTACCAATCTAAATCTCTAGTGAATAAATTGTTCCTACAGAATAAACCGTATAACCTGAGGATGAAAGATGGATACTCGGTGATAGAGCATCTAAATGCATTTAATCTTGTGGTAAGTCAATTATTTCCTGTTGATATTGAAATCTCAGATGAAGACAAGTGCATCAGTTTGTTGTTTTCTCTACCAGATTTGTGGGATAGTCTAGTTATTGCAATAGGTAGTAGTGCAACTACTTTGCAGTTTGACGAAATAGTCTCATCCTTGCTAAGGAGGAGATGAGATGGAAAAATATGGAGATCTAGAATGGTGATGCCTTGTCTATATGAGGAAGGTCCTAGAATAGAGACAAAAATAATTCATCGAGTGGGAGATCTAAATCTAGAGGGATATCTAAATCTCCAGGAAAGCCTGCAAAGGTGGTGTGCTCGAAATGAAGAAAGGAAGGGAACTACAAAAGGGACTGTAAATCTAAAGCTCTTGATAAAGGAAATAGATCTGATGATGCTCCTTCTACATAGGAGAAAGCCACCTCAGATGAAGGTGGGGATGTGTGCTTGGCTTCTTCAAGTACACATGTATATCATGAGGCATGGTTGATTGACTCAAGCGCATCCTTTCACTTCACTCTCCATAGAGAGTGGTTCTACGAGTATGAGAAATATGATGGTTGTGATGTCTTCTTAGGGGATCAAAAGAAGTCTAGAATATTTGGTCGTGGAAAAGTAAAGTTGAAGCTACAACGTAGAAGGGTTAGAACACTTACAGGTGTACTGCATATTCCTACATTAGCGAGAATTATGATTTCTGTAAGTATGTTGTATGAGGCAGGTGTAAAAATAGTGTTCAAGAAGGATATTTGCAAGATAGTTTAGGGAGCACTGGTATTGATGCACGGAGTTCAAATTGGAACTATTTACAAGTTGCAAGGTAGCACTGGTGTTGATGGGTGCAACAGTTCCGTGGTTCCTGAAAGTGGAGTAGAAAATCTAGTGGTATATGGAGAGAAGATAATGTTGTGGCATCAAAGGCTTCAATATATTGGAGAGAAGAGCCTTTGAATACTTCAAGGTAAAGGTATGGTAGAAGGTATGAGTAATAGCTCTCTCGATTTTGATTTATGTGAAAATTGTGTAGATGGGAAGCAGAATCAGGTGAGTTTCCCCTCTGGTGGTAAGAGGGAGAAACAAATATTAGAGCTTGTGCACAGTGATGTGTTTGGTCTTGTGAACGTTCCATCATTGGGTAAGTCTGTGTACTATGTATCATTTATAGATGAATTCTCAAGGAATACATGGATATATTTCCTTAAGAAGAAATCTGAAGTCTTTGACAGGTTTAAATAATTTAAGGCTCTGGTGGAAAACCAAATAGAGAAGAAGACAAAGGTGCTAAGGACAGATAAGGGTGGAGAGTTTTGCAGTAAGGAATTTGAAGAATTCTATAAGAAGTGTGGTATAGCATGGTAGAAGAATACTCCATATATGATCCACATTAAAACAGGAATGCAACAAAATATAGAGATAACCATATACATAAAGATGGAATGGAAATAATAGCTCATTTCATTAATGTAAAATACTAAAATATGCTTACAAACAGAAATGGAAATAAACCAGCTAGGGCGATGGTAGCTTATCTCTAAGAAGCGATGTGGCGGCTACATGCCTATAAACTATGTTACAATGAGGCTCGAAGGCCTATTTATTGTTGAGAAATAATGAAAAACCCTAAGCATCCAAAAACCTAACCGTAGAAGATGAAACGCCAAACTATGGGCCCCATTTGGGTAAATTGGTACATCAACTTACGAGGGTCGGAACTTTGGCATGCGATCTCTGTTTGATGTGCACAGTAGCTCATTAAAAAGATATATCCAAGAGCTACAGGTTTGGGAGGAAAAACATTAGTTGATGGACCCATGTTGCTCCCATTTTTACCAAAAAAATGTCGTTTAGGGCTTCAAAATGGCTCCGGATGTTCAGGACTCAAAAAAATGATAAAAATGATAAATTGTGCTACAATTAAGGAAACTGAAAATCTAAAAGAAATAATGGTGGGGGTCCAAGTGGAATTTTTAGGTTGTGATCAATATCCACCTGGATCATTCCTCCCCCCTTACGAAGCAATGGTCCCCATTGCGTCGAGTTCCTCCATGAGATGAGGAAACTTCTGCTAAACTTGGTCCCTGGTGAAGGAGTTGGCCTGCTTTGATAACTCGATACAATTGGATATTTTGCTGGTGAGTGTGCTTGATTTGTGTGTCCATGATCTGATTAGTTGGATCTTGTTCCATGCAATCTGGATTTAACTCTGTGCGTGTGAGTTGTTCTGCAATGTCAGATGTGTCTAGTAATGGTGGAAAGTATGGTCGAAGGTGGTCCATGTTGAACACTGGGTTTAGGCCAAGGAATGGGGGAAAGTTGAGATCAAAAGTATTGTCTCCCACAACCTTGGTAATGGCATAAGGACCATATCGGAGTGGTATGAGTTTCTCATAGGCTCCGGTAAGGCATTCCTTTTGCAAATGCAGCTAGACTTTGTTGCCCACCTGAAACTTATGTGGCACTTGATGTTGATCATGTCGCTGATTTTACTTGGCATCTGATTTATCCAGAATCTCATGGACCTACTCGCAAATATGTTGGATGTGCTCAATGAAGTTTTTTTCCTTATTTGTTTCAGACTGGACATGAGCCGAATCTACGTGAGCAGCTGCAACTGGCATGGCCACATCAATGGGACATAGTCATTGGAATCCCAAGCCCACCTGAAACAGGTTGTGGCCAGTTAAGCTATGGAGGCCCTGGTTGCAGCTATGTTGAACATAGAGGAGGCTCTCATCCAATGTGTGTGGATTCTTTGAGTTTTACATGCACAGAATGCGTACGATCATCTTCTTGATAACCTCTTTCTGGCCATTAGTTTGAGGATGGAAGGTTGTGGACTTAGTTAGTTTGGCGTCGAGCATTGACCAAAGACTAGACCAAAATGTACTGAGGAGCCTCCTGTCCCGACCTGAGATGATAGACTATGGCATCGACTATGGCATCCCAAAGTGTACCCACACTCATTCAAAGAAGAGTTTAACAATGGCTTATGGTGTGATATTCTTCTTGCAGACATCCATAATGGCCATATTCAAGAACTTGTCGACAACGACAAAAACATAGTCATTTCCATGCTTATTGGAAGGAAGACCTGACATGTAATCCATGGAGATGGATTCCCAAGGTCGATTAGGGGTAGGCAACAGGGTATAGAGGCCTTGCTTCTTAATGGTCGGTTTGGTAATGGTGCAGGCAGTGCATGATTTGATGTACTTCCTGACATCATGTCAAGTATTCAACCAATAGAAATACTTATGCAGTACTACCACCATTTTCTTGACCCTGAAATGTCCAGCAGTCTGACTGTAGTGTTCTTCCCAAATTATCTTGTCACGCTAACTTGAAGGAAAAAAAAGGTGACCTAGGTGGCATAACATGGCATCCTGGAGGTGAAAATATGGAACATGATGACCCTCCAAGAGTGTCTGGCATGTGTGGCAGATTTCTGGGTCGCTTTTCTAGAGAAGTGGTCTATATGAACTATAGGGGTCGATGGTCTATGTGGATGACCGTTTCCTTCCCCAAAATGTAACGCTTCCATTGACGTCAGGCCTGCATAATGGAATACATCTCTTTATCATAAGTGGGATACTTTCAGACTGTGTCTGAAAGTGTCTCACTGTGATATGCTGCTAGATACTTGTGTTGAGTAAGGATTGCCCCAATAGCATGGTGAGAGGCATCTATCTCGACCTCAAATGGTTGTTGCAAGTCTAGTAATGCGAGCGCGGGTGTTGTCCAGAGGTGATCTTTCAACTCTATGAATGCCCTCTATTGAGATTCAGGCCAAAAGAATTTTTCTTTCACTCCTCACTTGGTGACTTGACTCAAGGGCCAAGTGATATGAGAAAATCCCAACATGAACTTGTGGTAGAAGTTGGCAAGGCCTAGAAAGTTGTGGAGCTCTGTCAGAGTGGTTGGAGATGGCCAATCTCAAATGACGTGGATCTCGGATGGATCCACATGCACCCATTTTTCATCAATAATGTATCCTAGATAGTGTCAACCTGGGTCATGCCAAAAGTACATTTCTCCAAATTGGCACATAGCTTGTGTTTCCACAGTGTTTGGAGAACCTACCAAATGTGGTTGAGGCACTCTTCCCAACTCTGGCTGAAGATCAAGATGTCATCCAAGTATACCACTAAAAATGAGTTGGTGAATGCATGAAAGATGTCATCCACTAGCCTCATGAAGGTTGCAAGAGCATTCATCAGTTTGAATGGCATCACCAACCATTTGAACAGGCCCTCCTTGGGTTTGAAGGCAGTCTTCCACACATCAGAGGGTTCAACTAATACCTGGTGATATCTTGACTTCAAATCAATCTTGCTGAAATATTTTCCCCCTTTAGTTGGTCCAAGAGATCATCAATCCATGGGACAGGGTGCCTATTATGGATAGTGATCTTGTTCAGCGCCCGATAGTCAATACAAAGTCTCCAAGTCCCATCATTCTTCTGTACCAACATCATTGGGCTCCCACAGGGTGATGAACTTGGATGGATGTGACCTTTCTGCAGCAGCTCCTGAATCTACCTCTTGATTTCATCATTCTCTAGAACGGAGTGCCGATAGATTGGTCCATTGGGAAACGATGCACCTGGGGTCAAATCAATGGAGTGCTTGACTTGATAGTGTAGAGGAACCCCTATGGGGGAGGTGAGGATGTCCTCACACTCTGCCACGACCTTGTCCATCTATATTTGTCATGTGGAGGGGCCCTATCTAGAGGTCATGGCCATTGCCTTCTTCTTTCCTTGAGGGTGTATAATCAGGAAAACAAATTTCCTAGTTTTGGAAACCAGCTTACTACATTGTTTTGCAGTAATCAAAGAGATGGTGGTAGGAAGTGCTACCTCCAGTATCTTGTACAACTTAGTTCCCAAAGTAACAATAACAACATGGGGCCTTGATTTTTACATAGCATGTCGCTTCCACAAGTATTTTTTTCCTATTAATACATCACAAACTTCAAGGGGAGCGATGTCACACATTACATCATCCATGAAGGGCTTGATGTTGTATGGAAGGTAACACTGCTCGATCATTCGAAGACCACATCCTCGGTGAAGCCACCTGATGGTGTATGGTTATGGATGTATTATGGTCAGTAATCCTAAACACTTCATGACCTTTACTGAAATGAGGTTCTTTTGGCTCCTGCTGTTGACAATGAACTATAGTGGGGAGCACTTTACCCACATCTGGGAGTGGAAGAGATGCCTGTCCTCCTTTTGATCTTCGGGTTCCTCCTTCTCGATCTTCATGGTGGCAATGGTGGCATTGGGCTCTCGATCAATAATCTTCTTCCCTTTGTCATTCCCCTTGTCAGGTTCTGACTCAAAGTCAGAACTTGCATCCGATTTTGAAACCTTTAGCTCATCCACCAGTGACTACTTGGCCGGACACTCACTTGTGTTGTTAGTGGAGATCTTATGGAACTCACAGCACTTTCGCATGTCCTTTTTCGGCTTCATGACATTGTTCTTTACTTGCAGTTTTGGCAGGCTATCTTGGGACACAATGCCTTGGCTTTGTCCTTTGTTCTGCAACTTGGGGGCACCTTTGCAGAAAGTTCGGATTGGCAGATCCAAAGTCTCACTTCTTCTGTTTAAAATTTTTCTTGACCCTGACGACATAGTGATATGTAGTGCCAAGTGAGATGTTCAGGAATTATATTTCTTCCTAGATGCACTTATGTAGGCAGCTACGGTATTTGAGTACCAAATGCTGCTGTGAATACTTGATACCCAACTTTGTGCGAAAGGTATGGAAGATATTGGTGAACTCCAACATGTCTTGGTCCCTTCCCTGTCGTAGCGTGGTCCACTTTATGTATTGATCGTCATAGCTTCTGACAGGGTAGTACTGGTCCTCGATGGCATCCTGGAATGAATTCCAAGTGGGTGCAGCCGAAAATAGTGACATTGTACTTTCATCCTTATGCTCGTAGTAGGTTTCCCACCAGTCCTTGACGTGCGGGGCTACTTTAAGAAGAGAAAAAATATTCTTTTCTCGACTAGAAAAAACATGAACAAAAAAATAACCCTCTAGCAGATTTAACCAATTATTGATGGCATCTGCATCTACCTGACCCTCGAATATTGGGATTTCAGAATTAACTTGTACCTCGAATGGTGTGGCATTTCTAGAGTAGTTGTTGGAAGTCGATGCATCACCCAGGGTAGTCGCTGAAGGATCTCGACAAAGTTGTCGATCATCGCATTCCTTTGTCACTCGAGGGCTTCTTTGAGAAAGATTTTGATAAGATCTCCTACCCCCTCATCTTTCTTTTCATTCGCCATGGTAGGCTATTGGGATTTGCGAGGCTGGTCTTGCAAAGGTTCAACCAGTTCAAGCCCTAACTCCTTATATCCCGACCTCGTTGCAGACATGCAAAGAAAAATAAAGAAAAAAAAACAGACCACTCTGATACCATTGATTTGGATTTAAACAGGAATACAACAAAACATAGAGATAACCATATACACAAAGATGCAGTGGAAATAATACTTGATTTCATTAATGTAAAATACTGAAATATGCTTACAAACAGAAAGGGAAATAAACTAGCTAGGGCGCTGGTAGCTTATCTCTGAGAAGAGATGGGGTGGCTACATGCCTCTAAACTATGTAACAATGAGGCCCGAAGGCATGTTTATTGTTGAGAAACAATGAAAAACCCTAAACATCCAAAAACTTAACCCTAGAAGATGAAATGCCAAACTGTGCACCTCGTTTGGGTAAACTGGTACATCAACTTCCTGGGGTCGTAACTTTGGCATACGATATTCATTTGACATGCACATTATCTTGTTAGAAAGATCTATTAGAGAACTACAACTTTGGGAAGAGCAACATCAGTCCATGGATCCATTTTTCTCTCAATTTTCCCAAAAAATGTCGTTTAGGGCCTCAAAATGGCTTTGGAAGTTTAAAACCTGAAAAACTACTAAAAATAGTAATTTGTGCTATAATTAAGGAAACTGAAAAGATGAAAGAAGCAATGGTGGGGGCCAAGTGGACCTGGAAGGTGGCCACTAATATGCACCTAGATCAATATACACCTCAGCAAAATGGAGTTACAGAAAGAATGAATAAGACGTTGATGGAAATGTCAAGAAGCATGCTCAGTGGTGTTGGGTTAGGACAAGAATTTTGGGTAGAGGCAGTGCAGACTGCATGTTACTTGGTCAACAGATCACCTTCATCAACATTGGAAGATAAGACTCCATAAGAGGTATGGACTTGTAAGAAACCTTCTCTTTCACACCTGAGTGTATTTAGATGTGATGCATATGTACATGCTCAAAAGGAGAAAAGAAACAAGTTGGATAGTAAATCTGAAAAGTGCATCTTTATTGGGTATAAGGATGATTTAAGGAGTTATAAGCTTTGGAACCCAGTAATAAGGAAGGTTTTGTACAAACAAGATGTGTTGTTTAGAGAGGTGAAATATGTTGTTAAACATGAAGTCCAACCAGAGAAACCTGAGAAGGTAGAGTTTGAGCATAAGGGAGAAGAATTAGACTCTACAGTAGAGGAGGAATTAGAAGATGGGGAGCCACAAACTCTGGGTGTGAGAAGATCAGTTCGAGAAATAAGGCATCCAGAAAGGTATAGTCCAAATTCATTCTGTTCAAATTTTGCTTTCTCTATTACTGATGATCATCCAAGAACTGTGAAGGAAGCAATATATTCAGAGGATGGAAAGCTTTGGAAAGAGGTAATGGTTGATGAAATGGCATCTTTGCACAAAAATGAGGCTTGGGACCTTGCGAAGTTTCTAGCTGGAGGGAAACCCATTGGCAGCAAATGGGTGTTCAAGAAGAAGAAAAATGCAGAAGGAAAGGTGGAGAAATACAAAGCTTAGTTGGTAGCAAAAGGTTATTCCCAAGTTTTGGGAATTGATTTTGGTGATATTTTTTCTCCTGTTGCCAAGGTAGCTTCTATTAGATTACTTTTATTTTTTATTGTTGCTTTTGATTTTGAGGTAGAAATGATGGATGTGAAGACAACATTTCCTCATGGGGATCTGGAAGAGGAGATCTACATGAAGCAACCTGAAGGTTTTGTGGTGAGGGGTAAGAAAGAACTGATATGCAGGTTAAGGAAGTCTCTAATGGGTGAAAACAATCACCAAGGATGTGGTATCAAAAATTTGATACATTTATATAGGGACTTGGCTTCACCAAAAGAAAAGCCGATCATTATGTTTATTTTAAATTAATTGGCGATAGTGTTATTTATCTGGTCTTGTATGTTGATGATATGTTGCTGCTTCGAAATGACAAAGAAATTATCCAGGATTTGAAGACCCATTTGTCCTCCAAATTTGACATGAAAGATCTTGGTGCTGCAATCTATTGGATACCTATACCAATAAGTTTCATATTTCATGATTCGAAAATTCAAATGCCAAATATGCTCTGCTTTGCTGGTACAAAGATCCCATATTTTCAAGGAAAAGCAAGGTGTGTACATGCCTTCATGTCTATTAAAGTTTTGATGGATGGTCCAACAGCCTAATCTGGATCATGCCATGTTTCAATTTTCTGTTGTACAATAGAGAAAGAAATTTGTCCAAACTGTTTAATCTTGGCAGATCAGTACTTAGGCAGAGAAACTAAGGTTCCCAACTGCTTAATCTGGGCCTTGGAAGAAATAAGGGTAGTGCTAGATAGGAAATCAAAGGAAAAATCCAATGGAAAAGAAAAGGCACATAACGGGTCTGCAAGTCCAAGTGCACCCTCCAAGAAGAAACAAAAAATTCTAGTCAAAATAGTTGGGTAGGTAGATGGGGTTGCAGAAGTGGTGTTCCTTCCAAGCTGAATTTTGCTAATCAAATACAAGGAAAAAAACATAGTGAAGCATGTCTAACTTCCCTTTTTCCTGATTCATAACTCATTACTAACCTCCCTTCACAAAGTATGTTTATAAGAGAGATTCAAGGTTTTATGTTGGACGTTATGGCCCTTAAAAGCCACATTTCTTGTGTAAAGTTCTTTTCATTTTGATCTACTCTTTAAACTAACTTGTTTTCAAGAAAACTTGGTAATATCACTCCTCATTCACCTTCTCCCTCCATATTAACCTCTAACCTTTGTTATCTAGCTCCCTATGTTTCCCTTTCCCTACTATTATAACACCATGGTGTATAAATCCTAAGCATTGTATAAATACCCCTCCCTGGCATTATAGCCATATGGTTCACTACTAGGGAATTGAATTAACACCTGGTTAAGCTCAAGAACCCAAGCCTAACCTCTTATCTCCCCAGAACTCATTGGCCCATTCAATTCTTGACTCTGTCTAAAAACGCTTGAAAAAACCCTTTTTGCACCCTTATACCCGCTCAAAAGCAAAATATACACAAAAACCCACCTTCTCCGCCTTATCCTAAGGTCGGGACCCATTTGCGCTTTTTTCATGAAATTTCATTAAAAACTCGCTTATCCTAAGTTTTTAATACCTTAAGTGATGTTGCGAAAAATCATTGATAAACCATAGTTTCACCTTTTTCCAAAGTTCACGGTTATATATAATTTAACAAAGAAATACATTGCAAAATCGTCAAATTCTTTAATATTTCGAAGGGTCCCGCCGAGCGCAAGTTCCAAGGAAAATGATATTTTAATCCCCTCCCGATGCCGTATCCTTCGTGCAGATCCATGGCTCAATAACCGTCCGATCCAACCTTTTTCATCCGACCGCTGACGCTCATATTGGACCGTCCCCGATGTCCGATAGATATCGTCCGATATCTATCAGACGCTGATGTCACGCGGGGTCCACGCGTCGCCTCCAAAATCCATCAGAGCCCCCTCTGACAGATTCCTCGCCGTATAGGAGGTGGTCCGATATTGCGCCACCTGTCCACCAACGTCAGCGCTGCCTAGCTGCCTACGTCATCACCACGACCGTGCGCCCCGCCCACCACTGGTCCACCTGTTTGCCATCTCACCACCCCCTTGGACCACTCACAGGCCATCACGTCACCCCACCCTGACCCACCTGGTGATGTCATGCTGACGTCATTTAAAAAAGGCGCCAATGACCCGAAAAAAGCCATATTTTGTCAAATTTTGCGCGTTTTTCGCACTTTTTGCAAAAAACATTACTATGCCCTCTGCATGTGTTTTACGACCAAAACTTCACTAACCTACTCGAAACAACCAGGAGATCTTCAGGGTGCCTACCCACCTGCTTTTCTGACACAGGCCATCGAAAACCAGGTATTTGTCCGTGCAAACTTCTCTAAAAACCTGGTTTTTCTCTGTAATAACAAAAATCACTTTCAGCACAGAAAACGCTTAATTCACCATAAAATTATCTACACCCAGCTCCCTCTTGAACGGTTAACGGTCAAAATTCACTAGCAGAGCCATTTAGACTGAATTTTCAGTGAAAAACCCACATTCTTCGTTTGTGCAGTCGTCAACTAAAACCCGGAACCTGCACTCAATTGTTGAGAAAGGTCTGTTAAAAACTAATATTTGCCTTCTCAAGGGACTAATGTAGTATTTCAATTGTTGCAGACTTGCCCTGTTACCCTTCATTTGTCAATTTTACCTCTTTACTCAGGCAGTGCTCTTTACTATTGCCCAGTCTAAGAAGCAGCAGTTTATTCACAAAACAGAATCCAAGTGACCATGGAGACCTCAGTTGCACCAGTTGCCCTCAATGTTGCTCCCTTAAATGCCCCTCATAGAAAGCTGGAGTGCCAGGATTTGGCAGACCTCGACTACTAAATCTTAGAGGACTCATCAAAATGCAAGTTCCACCTTCACCTACTGAATGAGCTTAAGGCCAAACATAAGGATGGGACAGACATACTAGTCATTTGGGATTCCTTCCTCCCAATATCCAATCTCCCTCAGGTCAACCAATTCCCTGACCTGATTCATCTATGTGCTGTCTGCTATGACCCCATGCAAAGAGCTGTACTTGACCCTTCAGGCTCAGTGGTATTCTACATGACCCCTGAGGACATTAGAGAGATGTTGCAGTTCAAGACCCAGAAGAAATTGGTCCCCTTGTCTCTATTGGATTTGATCAACCAAGGAGCTAAGATGCTAACATATGAACAAATCCTAAAGCTCAACCAATTGTTCATTACAAACTCTGACAGTGTGTTGTACCCTCCTATTTTTGATGGCTACCTCAATCAACTAGGTGTAGATCTTGCATACATGATCAGTTCCATTTTTGGGTACAAGTCACTTGAATTTATTGATGAAACTGTACTAGTAATGATGACTATGTTTTCCCCTGGCAAGAGTCCAATCTATTAAGACTATGCCACATACATTTCAGATAAGATGCATGAGGAGTTCTTGAACCTGTCAAGAGAGAAGGTGTTCAGATACACGTCCTTCATCTACCACCTCATTCTATATTATCAACATGAGAAGTTCTCCTTTGATGTTAAGAGAAAAGATGCAGAAGGCAATCCAAGGTCAGTGGTGTACTGGACCTCAGTGTTTCATAGCAGGACCTACTCTCCATATACCTACTATGAGTTCATAGACCTCTTCATCCACCTAGCCATGTCTTTATTCCTAACCTTGCCTCCTCCAAGACTGACTGATCAGATGCAGAGGATCCTGCAGTTATCCAAGGTGTACAGCATAGGGGATTGGTACTTTTACCAACACTACACCGTAATCAAAATATATGGGTGTGAGTTACGCCCATACAGATTGCCCAAATATGTGCCTATGAGACTATTTTCCCTTGAATATTTCAGGCAATTTGGGAATGCTGATATGGTACACTTTGCAGGCAAGGGCAAGAAGGCACAACTAAAGGTGAAAAATCAATTGGGCCACCTTGTCTTGAACAAAAGGGAAGGCTGGAAAGAAGCTGATAGGAAGCTAGAATGCCTTGGCCTGAAAACCAGCTTCCTTTGGAAGCCCTATGACCCTAATCAATCCATATCCTTAAGAAGGCTAAAATACAAGCTCTCTAGCTATGACCATGTGAGCATGCCCCACATTGAAAGATTTGCCAATTACCCAAAATGGAGAAGGGGCACACTGGAGGAACCAGTCTCACAAGAAGAAATGAATGAAAGAGCTAGAAGGCATCTATTGAAAATGGATGACTTGGAATCCCCTCCACAGGTATTTGCTCTTCCAAAGCCTCAAGCAGGAACACCTGCCTCATCATCTGCAACACATCAAGAGGCAGTACAAACCACAGGCCAAGCTCAGAGCAAAGGCAAGGAGAAAGACATGGAAGAGCCACAGGCACAACAGGGACAGGTGCAGCCATCCCAATAGGTACAACAGCAAAAGGACCAACAGGTACAGGGGGAACAAACAGCAGAGGCCCCAATGGCCACACAGCAGCAGCCAGCACAAATGCTACCCCCAAGGCAGGATTCAAGGATAGACTCCTCCATCCTCCAGACCCCTCAAAGGGAGGACGTGAACAGGAAAAGAGATAGGGAAAATCCCCTTACTGCATCACCAGAGAAAAGGCAAAGACTAAATCCCTTCTCTGAAGAAGAAATGCCAATGGGACATACTTCAGGAACAGGCCTGCCTAGCATGGAGGCCTCAGCCAGCTCCTTCCAATAGGAGCAAGACAGGGCAGTAGTAGGAGAAGTGAGCTCCTCAGGACAAAGGAGGCAAGGTGAGAAAAGCATTAAGCAGCAGTTTAAGGATATCAAGAGCAGAAATGAACCACTAAAGCTGCAACTTTACAATCACCTATTGAAAATGGCTCCTACAAACTAGCAAAGGCTCATGTATGCATATGATACACAGGAAGGAAAGATGATCATGAGCCATTTTACACCAACAGTGCAGCAACCACAATCAGCTGCAGATTATATCAAGGCCAACCTGGAGGTCCTGTCAAAAGACATCCACCCAATGGATCAAATAGAGCTGCATAAACAGATGACTGAGATGGTCTATGCGACATTGGCAGACAAGACCCTAGTAAACTACAGGCTGCAGAATAGCCTGAACAACACTGCTGCACAGCTTGAGTTGGAAAGAGCTTCCTCTCAAGCTAAGGACAATAGGATCAAAGCTCTGGAGGAAATTATAATAGAGCTTGGACATGATCCTAAAGATGTTAAGGCTGTGCAAGAAATCCTGAAGCTGAGGGATGCTGATATGGCAGCACTAAAAAAGATGTTAAAAATCC